>AFRA01000153.1:0-47648 GCA_000223055.1 Claviceps fusiformis PRL 1980
GTTTTACTTCTCTCTCTCTCTCTCTCTCTCTTTTTTTTTTTTTTCTCTCTCTTTACTTTTACAAAATCAATGACGAATCGATGATTATAAACGCCTCATGTAAAAAAGATAATCTTTTTCAAAAAGTTCCATTATAAACACGTCATCATGTCAAAATAGGCCGGCTCGTCCATTGTTCAAATTTCTTTCTGGAAATGTTCATATTTTCCCCTTCTTATCACGAGCGAACAAAGGTTGCACGAAACTAGGCATTGAATCGTCACTTAAAGTCCATAGCCGCAAAGACGGGCACTACCTAATACTCACCGGCTGCGACATGCTACAGGCTTGAGCACACAAAATACAATCTATATACAGGAGTCAAGACCATTGAAACTTTGAGGCTTCTGCAAAATAATTTACCGCATACTTTGTAACCTCCACAACGTCGTTCACACAATCTGGGAGAATTGAGCAGATCGACATCGTGTATTATTTCCAAATCCATCATTTGCAGTCGTTTGGTATTCAGTAGTTTTGAATGTGCAATTTCTCCAAAGTCGTAGTCTTTGCAGAGCTCTTTCTAGCTTCGGTACAGGACGCAGATTCCTAGATACAAGCAGGGACTGTTTGACCCCCCTAAAACGTTGAATGACATACCATCAACAGGGGTGTTGTCGGAAATATGCCCTCGCACGTCCTTTGTTTTTGTCATCCCTGACATAAAATCTCTTGAATTGGTTACAAGATCATGGCAGGTTTAGCCCCCCCACCCAAGTTCACATTGGGTGATTGTCAAGACTCGTCAAGAACCCCAACAGCATACCATCTTACACGCCTTGAGTTTCGAAAGGGAATGTCCAAGGCATAAGGGAGTTCTCTCAATATTTTGAGCAAAGACCCATCAATGCACCTTTCCCGAGGCTGAGACCTTGACGCATCTAGTCTCCATAGTCGTCATCATCTCCTCCCTTAATATTAGAATCTTTCCGGATCGGTATCTTGATGCCTTGTGTGGCAAATATTTTGCTCAGCGACGTGCTCTCGCACACACCGGGGAACTTCTTCGCTGAATACACGTTGAAAACCTCGCTGAAGCAGCAGGCCAGAATTGGTGCTCTGCTTTTGTTGATCTTTGGCGCTCCTGCATCGCGAGGCGCACCATCCGGCGGGCCAACATTCACAAAAGAAAACCTCAGTCTAAAATGTGGCAGAGGTGTTGGATTAGAGCCCGGTTATACAAGGATCATCATGCTAGGGGTATAAAAGGGGGATGGGGTTATGACCTACCGGAAAGGACCCTCCGTTCGCACACTCAGATCTTGAAGAACAAACCATATTCCCAAGCGATCCTCCGTATCACTCAAGCGGAAAGCACTGGCCGCTAGACTACCAATCAGGTTCCTAGTAAACATACCCTGAGGTTGCCCGCCAACAATAGCCATTCGAGCCAGAGAGCCATGGTCTTGAATATAACTTGGTGCGCCGCATGAACTGTTATTCCTGTGGTATGAAGAGACATTTGATTGTGAGGACAGAGGATGAACTCCGGCATCGGAACGATATGCTTGATGATGAGGAAAGTATTGCTGCGGTGGGCCATAAGAGTTATTGGGAGGATAAGCAGGGGCTATACGAGGCAGGTGTCAGCAGTGTGCTCTAAGATTTGATTCACTCGGAGCAAATTGAGGGAAAAAAAAAAAAAAAGCTCCGTCGTACCTTGGCCATAGCTGGATTGAATTTGAAAGTCCTGTCCATAGGCGACCCCCTGAGGCTGATTAAAAGCTGCGTCTCGGCTGGATGAAAGAACGTGTTGCGTATACGGAATCATTCCAGCTTCCCCGCTGCCAAGGGTCGTGCATGAATATGGAATAGTTGAGGAAATGGATGGGCTGCCAGCAGAGGAGCGAACGAGGTTTACTTCTTTGGTGCCATCTTCGTTCCAAAGATCGACATTGAGCACAAACATGGAATGATCGACATCACTGTTGAAGCATTAGTGGGTTGGAAATCATGTCGAGAATGGTTTTTTTTTTTTTTTTACACGCGCGTGAGGAGAGAGAACTTACTTGCAATCAATTTCCTTGCCCGTCGCAACATCCGTGATGATCAACCGGACACATGGAGGGGGTGTGATAGGTCGGCGATCCTGACGTGTGTTAAAAAAGAAACGAAAACTGATATGCTGTGTCTGTTTTTTTATAAGACTTACTTTGTCCCCGAATCCGCACATGCGTGCCCGTTTAGGCTGTTGAACAACATCAAGCCTCGTACTTGTCAGTCTCCGTGAAGACACACATAAATCGGAGTAGGCGCCAGAGGAATAGAAAAACTCACTGATACTTGCGACCGGTAGCCTCGTCAATCTTTGAGAATGGGGAGACCATCAGCTTTTGATTTCCCGCGGGCTTAACCGACATCGAAGGAGCTGGAAGACAGGGAAGGTTCTGCCGAGCGTCATCCTGCCTAGAGACATGATAAGGTGGAGGTGGCATTTGCGGTGAAGGCAGATGATGCTGCAACGAGCCGTGAGAAGGAGCAGCATGGGGTCGGCCATGCTGGGCGAGCGAGTGTGGATGTGTGGAAGGAGGCGGGTTGGCTATATGACTGCCGTGTGTTTCATGGTGTTGAGTCGGATGCCTTTGTCGTAGATGATGATGGGGCTGTTGCTGTGCTTGTTGATGAATCTGATGGATCTGATGATTTTGAAGACTCTGAAGGCTCTGATGGCTTTGGTAGCCATGAACAGGGTGGTCAAAGGCCTGATGGCTTGAAGAAGCCCTAGACCCTTGGGGAGGATACGGAGGTCCAGGCAGAGGCAGCTGTTGGGACACGTCTGGCGGGAGATACGTCGAGCCCATGATGTTGGATTCTCGAGCGCGGCGGAGAGCCAGCAATGGTGTTCTGACTTGTCTAACGCTGCGTGACCGACCGCCCTGTCTGGAGGCCAAGAACAAAAAAAAAAAAAAAGAAAAGGAAAAAAAAAAAGAAAAGAAAAAACTTCCAAGTGCGAGAGCTCAAAGCATCTCCGGAGACTGCAGGATCTGGTTCGACGACGTCGCCTTTGACGTCTGGTGTTAAAGCTGCAGAAACAGGTCCGGTAGTCTTCTGGTCCGTTGCTGACGGTCGGTTGACAGACACCTGGAGCGGGCAGTAAGAGGGCCTGGCGCCTGCTGGTCTGGTGGTGGCGCGAAACCGCAGAAACCGCAGACAGGATACAGGACTTCCTAGATAGCGGCCAACTGCTACTCTTGTGTGATTGGCTGCAGCAGGCACCACACCTGGAACTAGACCCGTCGATAGTGGACAAGGCAGGTGAAAAGATGTGGGGCCACCTGGGGGGGGGGGTGTGTGTGGAAGGGGAGGAAGGGTGCAAAGGGTGGAAAGGAACGGGTGGATGTCTCTTCCCTCGGGGGAAACAAGGCGAGGGAACTCCCGCTGATACGGGCCGAACTGGGCTGGCTCAAGCTCTCAAGCCAACTCAAGCCAACGCGGCCTGCGTGATTGACTGAGGTGAGAGGACCAGGCCAGAGTCCAGGCATAAACATGGAATCCCACCTAATCAGACATTATTGCGAATGATGTCAGTATCATTCTGTGATTGAGCATTGATGTTAAGATTATTAAAAAAAAAATACATCTAAAAATTTCACTGCTGCCTGCTGTGAAAAAAAAGGGGCACATACTTTTCGGCATCAGCCAGCCATCAATTGAAAAAAAAACGATTTTTTTCTTCTTTCTATTGTTTTCACCTTTTGCCGAAAATGAGAATGTCGCGAAAAAGCCAAAAATCGCGTTACATACAAGGCTACGTTCCTCAGCCATGTGCCTCTAATCCTACGCTGGCTGCATGTCTTCCATTGAATTCCAAGCCCAAGTCCCAAGTCCCCAGTCCCATGCCACTTTTTGCTGTCCCGACGTGCCCAGCCGCCAGAGTTCTCAATGCCGCGAACTTTTTTTTTCTTTCCTGGTTTTATTAAAACGCTAAAAGCTCGTGTTGCACCCATGTAATGCACCGTTGGCTTATTATTTTTTTCCCCCCTTCTCTCTAGGCTATTTTGCGCATGAAATGCCAACGGGACACGTTTCCGGAGTCACAAGTGGTGGCGTTTTGGTTGCATCGCTGAATAGATCGTCATTTGTACGCTTGCCTAAGCCTCATCTGATATACCAATGCTTTCTCTCCTGCCGGCCGCCACTGCGGACCTGCAACGCTGGGCAGAATGCACAAGTTAATCCATGGAATTTTTCCGAGTGCTACACATGTATCCATTTATTAGGCGAATAACACATGTAAGGAAGGCTTGGCTGGCAGAGACAGCAACAAGTCATGCAACAGTCATCAGGTGCTGCGTGTCTCTAGCCACACATCATGCATATGTACGTCTTAGAAAGGCTTGGCAGGGATGGAAATCGCCATCACATAAAGCGGCATATGGCAGAAAGAAGAAACGAAGGAAAAAAAAAAAAAAAAAAAAAAACCCCTCCCCTCAAACACTTGGAACACGTTAGCCACGAGTTCAATAGTCCTTAAAACCTAACTCCGTAATCGGCTCAGCCGAGTAAGCCATCATGTGTCAAGTGCACGTAAGATGAAATATTTTGCTGCTATCTACTTCACTGCGTCGTCAACGACGAGTTCTCGATTGACTTCATCCGTCTCGTTTTCCCTTTTGCCTTTCCCCGATCAGAAATAAAAGAGCCTATTGACTGCCTTGTTTCCAAGATGCAGTCCGATGTGGATCTATCAGCAGTAGCTACAGAAGAATTATTGTACAAGAATTTTTGCCGGCAAAGTTGTGTCATGAAACGGCATCGCAAGGCCAGGGATAGCGCGTGTCCTTTTGCACGCGCCAGGCCGTCCTTGCTCGTTTTCTTCCCTCGATTGAAACCCCGCCTCCTGGTTTTTGGACTATCATATCTTGAGATAGTTGACATCCGAAATGCTCCGGTGTCTCTTGTGACTAATGTCTGCTTGGCTGGAGGCTTTTCGCTTCGCCGATACCGACTCCAACGGACTGCGGCCCATGTCGCCCATGTGCTTTTTCTGCCGTCGGATGGGAGTCAAGGGCACGCCGGCTGTTTCGAACCGGTCAGATTTGAGGCCGCGAATGGCGCTGTAGTTGTACGGTCCACTAAATACAAGTGAGTCCTGGGTAGCCTTGTTGCTGAGAATTAGTTGCTGGTTGATTTGGTTACGCCTAAAAGCGCCGACCGTGTCCGAATTCAGATGCGATAACACGTCGACTTCACTCGATGCGGTGGTTGGCCGCACCGGGGTCGTGGAAGGCTCCCAGTCGCCCTTGTTGTCTCCTTCATCGCCGGATGAGTTGCTGTCGTCCCAGGTTATAAAATCGCTAATGTCGAGCTTCTCTTCGGCATCGTCGTCATCGCCTTGAATGCTGCCAGACGGGCTTTCCTCGGCTGTGCCTGTCTCCGGGGAAAACGGGAAAAAGGCCTCAGTCGGCCCCATTGCTTGCGCGTTAACGAAGTCACCAAAAGTATTGGAGGAAAACATGGCGCTAAGCATCATATTGGCCGAGTTACTCAAAAGGGGCGAGTTTTGTTCTTCCATGGGCCACGCGAAATTAAATTGCTCGGGAGACAGGTCAAGTTGGCGCCGGCGATGGGGAGTAAAGATCATCATTTTACGGGTCAAGGGGTTCAACACAGCAATGGGCTTCTTGTCGGATCGATCAAGATTGAATCGTCCGACACGAGGCTGCCCACGCTGCGTCTTGACTGGCGATGGGACATCTGAGTCGGACATGTCACTCATGGGAATAGATGGGCGACGAGACTTTCTTCGAATGGGGGGTTCCGGAACGTCTTCCTCAGTAGTATCCCCATCGGCTGGAAATTGGAATCGTATTAGCAAAAAAAAATCCATGACATGAGCGGCTTGTGACAGACAGAAACTCACTTTCATAGCCATCCAGTTCGAGTGACTCTTCAAATACGGGAGTAAAGGTGGTCGAAGGATCAATCTGGGACACTTTGGGAGTTGTCGCCGGCGTTTCCTCATCAGAGAGCTCACGAATCACCTCTTCAGCGTCGGAGTCATCATCCTGCTGCTCATAGTGGCCATTATAGTCCCAGAAGGAGCCCGAGCCCGAGGATTCATCTGCATCATGTTCAATCTCGCGGCGAAATGCAGGATCAAGTGAAGTCTGTGACACAAAAATGTCAGGAAACAAGTCGCCGTGATCATCGTCGTCATCTGTGTCTGTAGAATCGGAATCGCTAGGAGGAACGTCGAATCGGACGTGGCGCTCCACCATCGCATCAGAGGCGAGTGCAGAGTCCTGGAACAAGTCTGAGACCTGATTTTCTTCAGCCTCGGAGGCAATCCCAGCCCAGCTGGTGCTCTCATCGGCGTCTGAACCAGCAACAGAACGGCTAGGGTCAAATTCGGGTTCTTCATCGTCATCGTCATCGATGTCACTTGTATGTAGCGGTCGAAGAGACTCTGAGGGCTTGATCTCTTTCAGAATGTCCCTCTCCTCGACCGCATCGACATCTTCCTCGTCATTATCAGAGGAGTCGCTAATTTCTTCAACGGCCGAATACCCGCCATCGTCGGACAAATCAAATGAGGACGAGGTATCAGAGCCTCTTCGCTTGACCGCCCTTTTGGCGGCCTTGGCGGTATGATCTTGCCGTATGCGTGACATTCTATCGCTGGCAATAACGAGTTTATCTCAATTGATATCCGGGTGGAAGATAGATGACCCGACGTTGAAAGCGAACTAGTGCAAGAAGATTTTGCAGGGCGTTATAAATGCCTGGGGTTTATATTTTTTTCTTTGAAAAAAAAAAAGAAAAAAAAAACAATCTTTCTCAAGATCCTCTTGTAGATGGCGGAGTTGCAGGAGACAAAGTGATGATTGAGGTGTGTCAATAGAGATGGCGCGGAAAAAGGGAAGTGAGTAGTGAGATCAGAACAGGAGAGATGTGCGGTGGATATGTGATATTAGATGAACTAGCCAGTATGGAACGGGCTGATGATATGATCTTTGATTTCAGAGACAGGCTCTCTGGAGAGCGGCTGGTTTGGATTCGAGTGATTCGACAACTGCACGGCTCAAGAGCGTGAAAGCCTGCTGTGGAAACTAAATCGTCGACGGGTTCTGTGGTTGAAACACTCTGGTGAACTGCGGGACTGCGGACCACGGGAGAGTGGTCCGCAGTGGGCGTTTACAGCTCAGCGATGGCCGAAGGCATCTTGACACGACGATAGTTTCGAAAGTAGTAAATGATTCTGTAGACTGTTGTTGTAAGGCGACTTCGTTGTCTTGATAGGGGCGAATGGTGGCGATGGGACGAAGGAGAGGAGAAAAGAGGAATTTCCAGCAAGCCAACAGTGGGAGAAATAATTATTTCCCAAACTTTTCTCTGCCGTAGTGGGGTCTTGCAACTGATTCGTCTGTACGGCAGGAGTGGGCCCTCCGGGCAGGGGCTCTAGGCCTCTAGGCCAGCTCGAGACCAGGAGAACTTCAGGCGAAGGATCGGGGTCTCGGGCGCGGGCCCAGTTGGCAGCCAGGGCACATGCATGCAGCAAAAGTTGCCAGATTGCAGCGTCACCGCTCTTTGTTCATGTACGCGTTGCATGCTCAACTCCAGCCCCGGAGCAGCCATTCACGACTGCCAGTTGGACTCATGACTGACACTTTTCATACGCGCTGCATTCCATGTCCATGCAGCATCTCATAGCGGCGGTAAGAAGCGAAAAGCGGAGTCGCAAATCGACATGTACCCGCAGACCTCCTCGGTGTCAAGGAGGTCTAGGGGTCTCTGTGTAGATTGCGGAAGGAGCTGCGGGGATGGAAGATGTGCAGTTGCCGTAGAAATCATCACCGGCCTGCAGACTCCAAAGTTACCTACTACCTTCGATGCATCTACTCTCACTGGTATCTGGATAATGAGATGGAAACCCCCGAAAACTCACTACGATGGCCTTGAGTCATTGCTGAACCTGAGCGAACTCCATCACCTTTACCTTTCTCACGATTTTTGTTCTCTTTGTCTCACTTTTTTTTTTTTTGATTCAGCTCCCTGCATTCCCTACACTGACTGACGAGGGGGCAGCAAGCCCCGTCATGGTATTAAGCACGCTACCAAACGCGCATTAGTGGAGGGCTCCTTCCCCACTTGGATGGGTGATTCATTCATTCTCGGAACCTCCTTCCCTCGTCTTTTCCAAGTTGCTGCAAAGTCGCCCTCAGGTTGCTACGACCTTGTGAAGTGCGGAGCAAATTCTCCTCATCTGCCGGCATCATTTCATGAGTCACGACACAGCACGGAGAACACACGGAGAACAGGCCACTCGACTTGCTGCCGCGTCTTCTAGGACGCGGTTGCAGCAAGTATCTGCCCAATGGGCCCAGCTTCATCGTCATACCGTCATCTTGCAGTGAACTGAAAAGCCGTGATGGTGGTCAAATCAAGGAGTCATCCAATCTTGTGCCGCAGACTGACAACCAGTTATAATCGATGCCGCCCCTCTTGTCTGAAGTTGCTCCGGCTTCCCTCTGGTCGAGTGGAAATGCTCTAATTGTCCTGGACTAGCATCGACGATGCGTACTCGCTTGAAATGGGCGCCCAATCGCGGCCGTGTGGCTTCGCCCCGGTCGAGGTTGGCAATGCCTGCGTGTGTTATAAGAAAGCATATTTTGGTGGTTTGGCGTGTTCGAGACGTTGCATCATCATGTTCCACATGTCACATGTGAAGCTCTCTTTGCAGATTGCCTGTCAGTTCTTCCGGCACGACTGCTGCAATTGTCGCAAAGACTGCAGATGTCTGCTGGTGCACGTTTCGAGATCGGATTGGTCAACAACAAGCACAACTCTCTCTTTGGAAACGCAGAAGGAAATGATGCCTGACGACTTATAACGTCGTACAGATCTTGTTCCTATTACACGATAGCAAGTATACAGGCGGTGAGCCCGTTCGCTCGCACAACATGCCTCATGAGTTCACCACGAGCGGCAGCCTCGATAACCGTCCACATGTCCTTGCCTCTATTGCCCAGATTTTCAGGGTTCAGTGGAAGCATGCGGAGGCAGCGTGTCTCTGACGCCACGGATTGCGAAATGTATGTTGCGCGTCTTATTGGTTGGCCAGTTCCGTGAGTTTTGTGCTGCAATTTATGTATGTATCTACATGATGTACATAATGTACAACATGATGTATGCATTTCGGAACGGCATTAGTTGTCTGCGAGGAATGAGAGAGTGCTTCACATTTCTGCGACTGGGGAATGGGCCTTCGTGCCTCTCTTGTTTGGATGAATTTGTGTAAAGTGGTCCGAGACTTGAATCTAGTAGCACCTTGCGCGGCCGACCAAGACATGTCATTGTCATCATCAAGCTGGACAACCTTGCTTACGATGTTGAATGTTTTTCCGGATTTGAAGCTGGAGTTTATTCTTGTTCATCAAGACTGTTGTTGTGACTCTGATGCTATTTGTATCCGCCGTTTGATTGTCGATCTTGTTCTTACAAATTTTTGGTGTTTTTGCCTTGGAGTTACACGATTGAAAAGAGGTGGAGGGTGGAGCGCAAGGGGGTTGAGGGGCATCGTCTCTGAATTTGGTTGCCCGGCCAGCCCACTCGTCCGCCTACTTGTCCACCCATTTATCCAAAAGTAAACAGCGGATCCCAACCCTGCACGCTTCATTTCACTTGCCTTCTAAAGTTGCTAGAGCACGAGCTATTCTCGCTCTGGACGTTTTGTACCGAGTACTCCGTCACGTTTATTATTGCCAGGACTCGATAGCCAAACGTTGCCAAGGCAGTTGCCCTTTATCATCCATCTGCGTGACCTTTTCAACTGCAAGCAGGAACGAGCGAAAGAACGAAAGAAAGAAACATTGCAACAGGCCTCGCGCTCTGGCAAATATATACGGCACCATGGAAGCACCACTAGCCAAGCCCTCATCGCACAGCCTCTTTGAAGTATACCTACGTCTTCGTCCCCCGCCAGCGAACGCAGCCCAGACGGATCGCATTTTGGATATCGAGGCGCCCCGGGACGACGAGAAAGCATACCCGTCCCGCATCACGCTGAACCCTCCGACCGACAGACGAAGAGCGATTGAGAAGTTTGCATTCACGAGGGTCTTTGAAGACAATGCTTCGCAGCTCGATGTTTTCAAATGGACAGAAATCCCCTCTCTTGCCGAGGGAGTTCTCGCTCCCCAAGGTGGTGAGGGAACTGATGCTGTCGTGGCGACACTTGGCGTGACAGGCTCAGGAAAAGTGAGAGACCAAACATTTTGGAATAGCTATACAGGAGAGACGTGCCGAACTTGAACTAATAACACATGGGATCATCTCTTATAGACACACACGATATTGGGGTCCAAATCGCAGCGAGGTCTCACACAGTTGGCACTTGATGTCGTGTTTCGATCCATCGGCTCCAACATGCTCGAATCCACAACCATGCCGTCGATTGTTGAATCGCTGCAGGCGTGCGACGCGTCGGAAGCGACTCTGTCAACGGCGGCGCACTTTCTTGAACCTTCGTTCTCTGAGTCAACGGGCCATTCGCGAGCTCCATCGCGCGCCACTACTCCAATGATTGTACGACCATCTCCGACCTTCACTTGCATCCTATTTCCCTGCATCAGTTCCCAGAGCCAACGGCCGCCACAGATGCCCTGCACGTATCCAGCCTCGGGAGCTTCAAGCCCGAAAAGTGTCAGGCTTGTTGGCGCGACAGAACAGAGCCACCAGAAAACGACAGAGTGCTAGAAGAACTCTGATGAAGCAAATGGCCTGCTTCTGTCTCGAGCCCATGGTGCGGCTGGCCCAGCCTCCGATTCTGTTCCCAAGTGGGACAAGACAGAGCATTACATGTCCCTCACAACTGCCACTCGTATAAGAAACGGCGCTAAACAAGAACCAAAGGGCGAGCATAGCGTCACGTCACCGACTTCGAGACGGAATCTGGCACGGCCATCTGCGCTTCCCCAGCTGCCCGATACTAGCAGCATCCATATTTCCTGCGATCAATCGGCCGAATATGCCGTTGTAGTCTCCATGTATGAAGTCCACAACGATCGAATCTACGATCTGCTTACCCCTGCTGCCAAATCTGCTTCCACCAAGGAATATCGTCGACGACCTCTCCTATTCAAATCGACCGAGCTCTCTCCCGACCGCAAGGTTGTTGCAGGGCTGCGCAAAGTGGTCTGTACCACGTTGAGGGAGGCTGTCATGGTTCTGGAGGCAGGCTTGCTTGAGCGGCGAGTTGCGGGTACTGGCAGCAACAGCGTTTCTAGCAGAAGTCATGGCTTCTTTTGCTTTGAAGTCAAGAAACGCACCCGCGGCAGGCAACCGGGTCCCTGGGGGGGCAGCAAACTCACAATCGTCGACCTCGCGGGGAGTGAGCGTGCTCGAGATGCCAAGACGCAAGGCGCAACGCTCGTTGAAGCCGGCAAGATTAACGAGAGCTTGATGTATCTGGGGCAGTGTCTTCAATCACAAAGCGAAGTATCAAGTTCTAGCAAGGTAGGGCATGGGCGGGAGAGTGACATGTTGTTTTTGTTTCTCGGAGGAGGGCAATTTCGCTGCAAGTTTGATATTAGTATATACCAGCTAACATGAAAACCATTTCACAGCCAAATGTTGTTCCTTACCGCCAGTGTAAGCTGACGGAGCTGTTGTTTTCCAATTCATTTCCCTCTCTTTCCTCATCCGTTCACGCACAGGCACCGCGACGAAATCCCCAAAGGGGGGTGATGATTGTAACGGCCGACCCTCGTGGAGACTTCAACGCTACCTCTCAGATACTGCGATACAGTGCCCTTGCTCGCGAGGTGACTGTCCCTCGAATGCCGTCCATCACGGCCGCGGTTCTCCCACTACCACCACCAACACCAACACTAACAAGCAATCCGCGCCCGGTGAGCCCAGTGCAGCAGCAGCAGCAGCAGCAGCACCCGCGAGTGTTTGCGCCACCGGGAGCTCCCACTTCATACCGCAATCATACCCCACCGATGAATGTCGACGAGCGAGCGACCATGGAGATTGCAGCGCTTGAAATTGCCCGGATGAGCGACGAAATCGACCAGCTCCGGCTCGAGGTGGATCAGCAACTGGAAGCGCGGATGACAGCTGAGGCCCACCTGTTGAGCATGGAGGACCGGATGCTGGACCTGGAAGCCGCCATTCGCGATGACTGCGCGACTGAATTCGAGCAGCGTCTCACGATGGAGCTGGCCCGCTTCAAAGCCTCTCTGGCTATGGAGCAGGAGCGCAATGAAGAACACTGGGATCGAAAGGTTGACATTCTGGAACGCGGGTTAGGCGCCAGCACCAGCAACGTAGACGATGGTGAAGCCGATAAGGAGAATGTGCTCGTGGAAGACCTCACGGAACAAGTAGAACGGCTGCGACGCGAAAACGCTATTCTGAAGCGCGAGCTCGCGGCGCGCAGTCCCAGCAAGCGCAAACCGCTAGAGGAGAGAGACGACTATTCAACCATGGCCACTGGCGGCGCCATGCCGATTCCGTTCTCCAAGTCAGAGGGGGGTGTAGCGAACCTGGGCCGCAAGCTGGAGCGTATGCGCGTGAGTAGCACTGATGGGGCGCACACAGCGTCGAGGGCGGCCCTTCTCGGCAGCGGGAGTCCCAAGAAGATGCGGAAATTGGGGGCGAGCAAGCGTTGGGTTGAGGAAAGGGATGAGTTGCTGTGAATGTGGTGTCTGGGGCGTGTTGATGCTTGTTTTATGGCATTACTATGGGTGTTTGGATATTTTGACTGTGTTGGATGGGTTTCAGATCGTCTGTCTGTCTGTCTATCTGTCTGTCAAGCCGCATGCGATTTCTGTTGTTGAATCTGTAGGTCATTTTGAACGGCCCGTGGGCGCACGTGGTAGACGGAAGGGTCATGTTTCTCTCTTATTTGTCTTTTTTTTTTCTTCTTCTATTCTCTGTTTTATCTTTTATCTTTCTTTCTTTCTTCCTTCCTGTTGTTTTTAAATCTCATCTCGGGTGAGAAATACCCGGTTTTTATCTTTGATCATTTATTCGGGGCATTTAGACTTTTCTTCTTTCTTTCTTTCTTTCTTTCTTTCTTTCTTTTTTTTCATGTCTCTTGATTAGGAGAATTTATGAACGGTGGCGATATGGACTACGTAATGAAGAGGCGATTATGGCTATATGGACTGCTAACTGGGGCGGCAGCAGAAATGTCGTTTTGTCAATTTGTATTCGTATCTGGTCTGGTCTGGTCTGGTCTGGTATGACTGTTTTATGAGACACGATATTCTATCTACCTAAAGATGGGTGGTGAAAGCCGAGGCTGAATGCACGACTGGAGCCGTTGAGGATGAATGTTTGCTCAGCGTTTCGTCGGGATGGATACAGTTGCTGCTTTGATGCGTACATTGCATGTGTATGTGTCTACAAATATCATGACAGCTCCCTGGTCTGAACGTCATGTGTTCAACATTAATGTATACAGGTGTAGTCTATTGTGTACAAAGTTGCGTGTGCAAAATAGCGTGTTATACGTGTCTGGGTTGTAGCCACATCTGCTGTTTCGAAATCGCACAATGATTTCGGGGTCGTGGAGACGAACGCTCTATGTTAACACATGTAGAAGATGCTATTGCACTTGGCATCGGGGCAGCATCGTGGATGGCCATTCCGGTTACGGGAGTCCCAAAGTATTGCGACATATCATATGTGCTGCATTATGGTATGGTTTCCGAATCTGTGCCACGACCCTGTGGCCAGCGCGGTGGCTCCAAAAGTGACGTGCTCGTCGACCATTTGACTTGACGTGCCAAAGTGACATTCATGACGCGGAATGCGGTTCGCATCTGGTGTTTCCATACATCCCATTACTACATCAACTATGGGGCCGAATTGCCAGCTGAAATGCTCAGCGCTACAGAGCTGCTCCAGGTGTGTAGAACTCCTTCACACCGTGTTCCGACGGAGCTGGCGCTGCAGTTCCTTCGAGTGACCCATTAGCTGCTTCATGATGCTGGGACTCGGCTTTCGCTGCTTGGGACTGCGCCGTGACGGGTTGCTGCACTGGCGTTGGTGCCACTACCATGGGATTATGGATCATGGGAGGTTGTTGCACAGGCGTATGCTGTGCTTGATGCTGTGCTTGATGCTGCTGCTGCTGCTGCTGCCACGAGGCAACATAAAAGCTCCGAGGTGGAGGAGCCCAGTACGGTGTCGACGCTATCATGAGATTGCGCTTCCACCTGTTTCGGACGTGTGTGTCGACACATGCGACGATGAAGATGATGAATTCCACACAGGCAACGAGCAGAGCAAGGACGGCAACGCCGACGAATAAGGGCGAGACGCTGACGGGTCGACAGTCCCTGTTACGATAGCTAGTCCTGCCACTACTTCTGCCACTCCCAGTCGTGCTGATATCGCAGTCGCTGTAGACGTATACGCTACTGATGTACAAGGCCAACAGTGCGCCGACGATGACGGCCGACATCCACAGGCAAAGACAGACGCCGACGTGGGCTCCAGGATGGATCCCGGCCTTCCACTGACGCAAGCAGCGGACAACAAGCTCGGCCAGGGACCAGATGAAGGCCAGGATGAACTTGATAGTGATGCGGTCAGTATTTTGGTTTTCCTGACAGCCTACCACTGCTATCTTCTACAGCAGCGGTTTTGGAAGGGGGGCGAAGGGGGGGGGGGGGGCTCTTACAACTGGACCCGCAGACAAAGAAGGGATATAGTAGTTGAGATAATCATAATCACTGTCGCGGACCGATTTCATACCATATGCGAGTAGGCTGAATGAGAAGCCAATACCGATCACAGACATGACGAGTATAAGGCCATGGAGAATATATTTGCCAATCTTGCTTGACGTGGATTCGGGGGCCTGTTGAAAGGGATCTGGGACGGTCAGGTATGAGACTGCTCCGGTGGCATTGGTGGCATTGTTCTGGTACTGCATCTGCATCTGCATCTGCTGGGGGGCAGTATTCTTGTTCTGGTAGGGCACATAGACCTGGCCACATGGTTGGGGCTGAAGACTATGCGGATGTTGTTGAGGTTGGACGTGCTGCGCAGGAGGAGACGGTGATGGCTCTCGCGGTGGTTGTGTTGTCTGTGAGACGTGCTCGGATGCCATTTTTTTGTTTCTCTTGTTGGCGGTTTTGTGAGCTGCTTGCTCGATGACCTGGTCGTTGGAGAGGGGCGTGAATGCGCAAGTCTTTTTACCCTCTGGGTTTCCCCCTTTTCTTTTCTTTTCTTTTCTTTTCTTTTTCTTTTTCTTTCTTTTTCTTTTTCTTCTTTTTTCTCTTTTCCTCCTCTGTCTCTTTCTTTTTATTTCTTCAATGTTCAAAATGTTGCCGATCGACGAATCGGGCGGGCGCTGGGTAGGCAAGGCAAAAAGAACGCTCAACTCCTGAAAACCCAAACAAGAGGGAGACAGGAGCGAAAGATATGGCCAAGATGAGAGGACATTTCCAGAGCAGGATGATGAAGCCAATCCAAGGGAGACTTCTGGCCGACCCTGTTTTTTGATTCGGCAAAGTCACTGGGTGCCCACGCCAAGCCCGAGCTCGAGCGGGAAGGAGCCATCAACCTGGACTAGGCATTTTTTATTTTTTGTCCAATTCCGACGGAAAACCCCCCCCCCCCCCTCCTTCCCCCCTGGAATCAATCCATTTCTGTTTTCTAAATATGGACGCCCGGAGTGGAGAAGCGTGAGGACAGGCGGCGCCACAAGTCCATGTCCTTCTATTGTGCGTGATTGGAGAGGTTTCAGCTCTCCCCGCTGCGTACAAGTGGGCTCATGTAATTCCCAACGCGCTGCCATGTAATTTTGGTGCAAAAAGATTGGGAGTTACCAATGGAACACTGTGCATGTGCCGTGGAAGGAAATGTAAGCGCCGGCCCCGTTCCATCTGACCGACGTGCTGCGGCTGACCACAGGCGCGCGCAGTCTGTTTGCATAAGTACATTATGTATGTGTACATACATCTAGTCATCAACACAATCAACACTCCCGAGGCCGCTGAATTGATCACGACCACGCGGCGAAAAAAAACAAAAACAAAAAAAACGGACGTCTTCGTCTTGCTCTCTGACCGCGTCTGTCCTCCACATTCTCCGTCCGCCAATGGACTCTGAAGTGTCCGTCCTGCGCGGCAGTTCACGAGGCAGCCGCATCAAAGCCTCACGTGCAGCACTGCAGGCACGCATAGCGGCACAGCGGCGGCACAGTACGTTCAAGCAATCTTCAGCAAGGCACGCATGGCCCCATGAATGGCCCCGAATGGCTCTGGATGGCCACAAAAACCGTCTGGACTCTGCATGTGCAGACATCCCTGCCTCGTTCGACCCGCCGAGACGGGCATGGCACAGCGTCGTGCAATAAAGGCAGCTGCCTCTGCTGACACCAGCGGCGTGGTGGTTTCTTTCTTCTTTTTTCTTCTTTTTTTCTTCTCTGTTCCCCTCTTGTTGGCCATAATTTTGTCTGACTCTCCGCCATTTGATGATTTTACGATCGCTCGTTCCGCCGTCCGCTGCCGGTCGAGAAGATTGATTCCACTGCTGCGGGACGGGCCGCGCGCCGCCAAGCACATGAGAAAGGCTTTTTGACGAGCTACGATTTTTATTCAAAAGCAAAATTTAAAAAGAGAAATAAAAAAGTGACGGAGAAAATAGGGCCAGAAGGGTAAGAAGGGGGAAAAGAGAAGAGAAAAAAAAAAAAAACAAAGATCAGAAAAGAGAAACCAAGAAAGAAAACACACAAAGAAACACAGACACAGACAACATGCCCCCGACAAAACTGGCATCCTTCTTCTGCCTCGTCGCCATGTCGCTCGCCCAAGACTGCTACTGGCCCGCCGGCAGTCCGGCTTCATCACTCATCGCCTGCGGAACAACCGCCGCGGACAGCACCAACTCGGCATGTTGCTACAAGGGCCACTACTGTCTGTCCAATGGTCTCTGCTTTGAGCCCGCCAGCATGACCATGTATCGCGGTGGCTGCACCGACAAGAGATTCAAGTCGCCGTCCTGCTCAAGCTATTGCTACGGCACCTCACCCAATCTCGGGATATCAGGTATGATTCACGAACCAAAGACAAGCCTGCGCCATCTGCACCAACTCCAGGGCCCAGACCGTGATGCAAGGCATGATGGTCCCTTTTGGCAAGAGGCGGCGTTTTTGAACTTTGACCCAGTTGTTCTTGTTCTTCACTCTCTCCTTTTCACTCTCTCATCCTTTCTGAAGTCATGATTGCTAAGTTTCAACCGCTCAACGGTAGAGGGCGACTCACACTCGGGCGTCTGGACGTGTGGGAATTCTAAATACGCCTGCGATCCCTCCCTCTGCGCAACCAGAAACTTCACCATCCCTGCTGCCAAGATGGTCATCAACGACGCCCTGCGAGCCGATGTTGCGAACCTGACGTCTACCGCGACTACTATTGCTCCCACGTGCTCCGCGACGCAAGCGCCTGCGTCCGCGTCCGCGCCCGGCGAGACCCAGTGCAGTCAAAGCGAGGGGATTTCCACGGGCGGCGCTATCGGCATTGGCGTGGGCGTTGGAGCGCCCCTCGCAATGGCAACGGCAGTTCTTCTGATATTGCTTCTGCGCGAGAAGAGAAAAGCAACGCCGCCCAACAAGCCCGAGTTGGAGGCTACGCATCAGCATCATCCCGCTCCGGGCTTGTCTTCGTCGTCGCATCATGCACCGGTCAACAGCAACAGCTACTACGGACATGATGACGTGAATGGGAAAGATGCGCCGAGCAGTGAGATTATGGGGACACCGAGACACGAAATGGGCACTTGACCTGAGACCGAGCCACGGGCATGCTAAATGCCACGATTAACTAGTCAAATGTGGAAGATGCATAACTATAGAAGCTATTTACGTTTATACTAACACATTCTTTTTTTTTTTTTTTTTTTTTTTTTCGTTTTCTCTCTTTTCTTCCTTGGGCATTTATAAATTGAAAAATTCATAATCCAATACCATAAACGGAATACTCCGTGGCAAAAAGACACGAAAATGACACATGCCGTCCTAGTCAGAGCGCATCACGACAAGTTGATGTCACTGACCCCCAACAGCTGTTAGGATGACAGGCACCCTCGGGCGAGGACACTAACACTGGAGCCTGTGAGCCCTGCGTTAGTCATCGACCTCTGGCAACTTCGTAAGAGTTGCCTCCGTCCGTCCGTCTTGTCTTGCTTTTTGCCCGTGAGACACATTCATTCTGTGAGACAAAGACGGTGGCTTTACAAGAGACACTGCCTCGCTGCATTGACGATCTGCCTGCCACGGGACGCATAAAATAAATTTTTGTTCCCCTTCACCCTCATTCTCAATTATCTGCTTGCAGTGTTGCACTTGACTTCTTCGGTCTTTCGTCTGCAATCTTCACCATGTGGGCCAGACCAGACGCCAATTTAACCAACGAACCACACCCGAGGATTTCCCAGAGCCTCCGCGACCACCTCCCCTATGATCTATTCACGAACCAAGTCAACTCGATGCTTGTACCGAGGCACCATAGGCTTTGAGGACAGCCAGAATGCGCTTCCCAGCCTTTGTGCTGCTGTCGCTGTCGCTGCTGCTACCATTCGCGCCGGCATCGCTCGCCGCATACGTCCAGACTCGTGCCTGTCTCGGTAATGACGGCGAAAGGAACTCCAGTCATGAGGGTTTCAGTCCGTACGGCTTGCGAGCGTCGTTGATTTCCAGCCCTGATCATCACGGCTTTGATCGGCTGCAGCTGACACTTCATGGGCAACAGATCGACATCCCGGCGTGTGACCGCAACAAACTCTCGAATGTCACTTCTTCGATGCGTATAACCTCGCTGGGCTCGTCGTCTACCTTTGCCGGCCGTCTTGAGTCGTGGGATTGCGCGGATGCAGGCCCCGATTCTCGATCGAAATATGCCAGCTTCATATTCACCTATGATGTCGCATCAAGTCGCTTCTTGGACACATACTGGCTTACAATCGAGTTGCTAGACGAGAACGGGCCGTTCAGTGGTTGCATCAATGCCTACTTGACGCCAGATGTCGGCCAAGCCGTGTCGCAAACTGCCCTGTGGACCCCTGTTGCCGTCTTCGTCATTGTTCTTGTAGCCGGCGTTGGGAAACAAGTTCGCGATCTAGCCTCGAGCAGAGAGTCCGATGGGACTGGCCAACACAATCAAGAGCCTCGACATGCTCACATTGTTCGCGTCGGCGACTGCATTTCCTACCTACAATTCATCTTCTTCGCGGGCTCCCTCACCTTGAGTTATCCCGGCTTTCTGCGGCCGGTGGTGGGAAAATTGAGCTGGTCTACGCTCATGTTTCCAGCCGGCCTTGTGGCGCAACATTCATGGTATGACGGCGTCCAAGACGGTATATACGAAATAAATGGCACGTTTGGCGGAACCGAGGGCCTGGATCTGACGACACAAGTGGTTGGTGGAACGGTGACCGTCAGCACTTGGCTTAATATCGTCACCCTCGCCACCCTGATTTTCGTTCTGATTCTAGGGTCCATGGTTCTCGGGCAGCAACTCGCAAAGATCGACCACTACATTTCCGGGAACAGGAATGCGTTCGACTCAGACAATGAATTCACGACAAAGGCCCCCGTTTTGGCCTCGCTGAGGCTCTTCTGCAGCTATTTCCTTCTCCCTCTCGTAGCCTGGTCAACATTTATGCTTACGTATGCGAATGGTCTTCCAATTCTCTACACTGCAGCGGCGACCGTCATGGTCAGTTGCCTCATTGCTCTCGTTTGGGTGGCCATGTGGCGAAGCAGCCCGCACAGAATGGGCTATTTGCTTGTCGATAGCATCAAAAAGCCGCAAGGCAACGCTCCTCGAGAATGGATGCAGGACGTTTACGCCATGAGCGTCTTTGTCCTATTATTCCTGCGAGGCGCCACGATTGGAGGTCTGCAGGTAGCCGGCCTGCTACAATTACTAGTGTTGCTGGGCACCGAGCTGTTCCAAATGACGGTCTTTACCTTTTCATACCTCCAAAACCCGCTGGCATCCCAGACAGGCCGGATGTCAGCACTCAGGACGGCGGTACTGCTCCTTGAAATAGGATTTGTGCCGGGACTGGCCCCATTTTCGGCGCAAATCATCCTCGGGTTCGCCGTCCTCCTTGTCCACGCCCTCGTCCTTGTTTTTGTATTCTTCTTGCCAGGGGTCCATGACCTGTACATTCTCTGCAGACGCTCATCGTCTGCGAGCTCCAAGCACAAACATGGCAATAGCCGCAACAGTGATGCGGATCAGGCTTCTGTGAGTATCGGCTCGACCCAGTCCAGAGAGAGACTCCCTATCGGATATGACCTTGCTGACGGCGATGGAGCAGGTGTACATGTTGCAGCAAACCACGAGGCGTCCCACGACAGAGCCGACAACACCAGAGCCGGAGCCGGCGTGGGAGGGTAGCGGTCTGTACGTGCACCCGATATCACCGCTAGTTGTGTACACGTCGGATTCTAACTCTTTCGTGAGCAGCAAAAGCATAAAAGCATCGCATTTCCGGTCCCCGCGGCACGATCCGTCCATTGATCTTCTTTCTCGGACTTCTTACTCGGAGCCGTCCATTCCCTCGTCGCGGGCAGACTCTTCCTCATCGGCAAGCGGATCAAATTTTCCCAGCAGTCATGTTCCAGAACTCGTCAGATGCAGTACCAGAGATTCGTTTGCATCGTCGCTCAACTTGGATCCCAGGATCGATTATTCCTTCCGAGAGGCCGATCTTTATTATCATCAGCCAAAGATCAAGACGTTTGGAGACGACGAGGCGCAGACGCAGACGCAGACGCAAACGCAGACGCCGTCGCTGAAGAGCAGTCTATGGCGGGTGGCGTCCCCGTTTACAACGAAAAAGTAAAAACTCTGTGCGTTTTTTTTTGTTTTTGACAGAACATTAAAAAACCAAAACTAAAAAAAGACCCGTTTGTGTGTATAATATATAATGTAGATATGACAAAACTCATTGCACCATGTTTCGAAAATCCCCTTGTTGATTAGTGCATCGTTTCTAGACCAGAATGCCCCCTCTCCACGCACACAATCTACTCTGTGAACCACATGCAAGACCCCTTTTTGGCACATTTTGCCCAAAGCCCACCTCCCCCGTCTCGGTCATCTCACTCATCCCAAGGGCCCCTCCGCCCTTGCGCCTCCTCCGTCTCCGTCTCCGTCTCCATCTCCATCTGAAGCCCATCCGCGCCGCCTAGACACTTTTTCGGTATTGGGTATGAATGGGGAGTCCTGTTTGACAATGTGTGTGTGGACGGGATCTGGTTTTGGTGGCGTTTTTTTTTTGTTCATTGGAGGATCGGAACTGATGCCGAAGATGAACTCTATCGCAAAGTTAAAAATAGAGGACCAAAAAAAAAACATCACCACGAGGGATCAAATGATGAATACCCAGTGGGCCTCGGCCCATCCACACGGTTCAAGTTGAACATTTTCATTATTCCTGCAAAAAGAGTGCCATCATTCATTTACAATTTTACAAAGACAGCTTGACAGCAATCACGTTTGTGGACATGAAGCCAGTCACAAACAGCCAAGCCTTCCGCTCGCCATGTTCCTTGGCCGGATCAATAGCCACCAGCACGGCGGCACTGGCCGTTCGGATTCTAGACGAATCATCCTCGAAAAGAAGTTTCTTGTCCCAACGAGGCTTACCATTCCCTTGAGTCTCGCCGCCAGAGGAAGGCTTTGCCATCCAAACCATTACGCCATCCGGTCCGTGAGGGTCCTTGACCGTGAACAAGTCCATGGCCCTCGTGAGCCCCGCGACCACCATACCGCTTAGATTCCGACCACTTTGCGCATATGGGTCACGGAACCAGCTTGGATTGTCCACGACGGAATCAAACTCGATCGTCTCCTTGAGTATAATGGTCGGTGGCGTGCCGTCGCTGCCGGGTTTTGAGGAGGGCGATAATATCTCGCCCAATCTAATGCGTCCGCTTGCGGCGCTACCAATCAAGATGTCACTCGGTGTCGGCCCATGGCCCAAGCCATTGTTGTTGTGCAGGCCCTCAATAACCACCGATGCTCTGACGCCGTGATCATCGTCGCGGAATGACCCATCAGCCAGGTCTTGAAACTCGACATAAATGACATTGCTCCACTTGGCACCATAGAACAAGACTTCTACCTGTCGTAGGAGGCCCTCCCGATAGTAGTGGTCGTTGGTGACGAAGAACGAGGTGGGGGACATGGCGACAATGTCATTTGGCGTAGTAATAAGCGGATTCCACACGGAGCGCACATGATCAACAGTGTCGCTGCCGATGAAGTGGTGGAATACCTCGATAATGGACCGCGCCTTCGGCTCTTTGGTGTTCTTGTCCTGGGCGTAGGCAGGGCTAGGGACGTGATTGATTGCGAATATATAGATAGCTTCGCCCTCTTGTCGTTCGGGGTCGTCAATGATGTCGATGCCGTGCGTGATGAAGGGGCCGTTGAAGTTGGTGAACTTGAGCTTCTTGGATTTCATGGTCTGTACAGAAAGGGTTTTCTTAGACTCTTGACTCTTGAGTCTGGCCACCCGAGCTACCTATAGCCGGCTTGGCTCCTAGTTTTGGTGGTAGAGACCTGAAGCTGGAGTTGCCCATGTTTTGCAGATCTGTTGCTCTTTTTTTTTTCGTCTTGCTTTCCCTCCCTTTTAAGACCGTCTTCTTTCCCCTCACTCTATTCTTATCCCATTCTCACGAGAACACTTACGCGAGGATCAATAACTTCAAGTGCGCCCTGGGCTTTCAGGCCGGTCGTGGGGTCGCCGAGCACGGAG
This sequence comes from Claviceps fusiformis PRL 1980, assembly GCA_000223055.1. Lineage (NCBI taxonomy): Eukaryota > Fungi > Ascomycota > Sordariomycetes > Hypocreales > Clavicipitaceae > Claviceps > Claviceps fusiformis. Next base: position 22,777 of record AFRA01000153.1, read on the forward strand.
AGTGCCGGGAACCAAGCCTGTCGTGTGTGTTCGGTGCCTTCGCAGGCTGTAAACAATAAATTGCTGGGCTCATGGTAATGAAGGTCCTCGCAATGGACCGTATCTGGGATGATATGAAAGTCGTGCGGGTCTGTGACAAGGGTTTTGGCGGGTTGTCGCCAGAGTCCTAAGACGATGGACGCACGAGGCAACTCGGCTAGGTAGAGAAGAATGGCGACAACACCGATAACCAGAACAAGAAGATTCGACGAGAACCATCGAGTACCGCCTGCCATGTTCAGGTGGTAAAAGAGGCCAGGCTCGGCTTTGTGTTGTTGTGCGTGTCTGTATGCGTGCCCGTATGCGTGCCCTTGTGTGTGTGGGTGCAGGCGATTGCGGTAGTCGGCTTGACGAGAGGAGCAATGAATCTAGTTTCGTTTCTTGATCAAGAGTAGGTAGTTGGATTGATCGTTCCTGCCTCGGATATTGGCCAATGATGCCTTTCATGTATCTGATCACCATATCGATCATGGCCAATGATGCGCGCAGCAGATCTGTGGACCCACAATTTCTTTGAATTTCCCATCCGGGCATGATGCATCCATGACTCCATGTACATAATCGTCCCACCGTCAACGTGATTCTTGTCAGTTGCAACGACGACAAGAATTACTAGCACAGCACAGACGCGGGTCGAATTCCAAGCATTCCAAACATTTGATACGCAATCAGGTGTTGGTCCCAGGTGGCCAGAAACCGACCGCATGCCATCAAAATGCCAACCGGAGAGATCCGCAAGCTTCTAGTGTCGGGAGTCGGGACTGGCCGGTGTGACTGAAATCGCTTCCAACGGGTCTCAGATTCGAGACAAAAACACAAGCAACTATCCGCAACCGCCGGCCACATATTAACACATTCTGCTCAGCTGCTGCCATTTTGGCTTGGAAGAATCCGGCTTTACGAAAAAAAAAAAAAAAAAAACCTGTACTTTCTTTGCCAGGAGTCCCAGAACTCCGGAGTCAGGACCATTGCAAACAGATCAATGGTCCGCTTTCCGCAAGCAGCCACCTTCTGACTCGCAATGACGGCAAACAACGCCGAACATGTCGACTTATCGAAACTCTACGTGGTTAGTATACACGAGACGGCTGGTTGTACATATACGATATCCCAACCCCATCAAGAAAAGGGCCAAACCTTGTCGCACACACAGTTGCATCGTCCAACCCTTTCTGTCGTGTAACCTGGAAAACGTTTGTGCGTCACATTCACGCCCTAAGTTCTCTCGCATTACCCACTAATAAACTCCTGGATATCAGGACTTAGACTAGAAGCTACAATGTCAGCGGACAGTCTAGCGGATGAATCATCACGGAGTCACTCGACACATGAAGTCGAATCAAGAAGATGGTCCTCGAGCCTCAGCAATGCGAGGGTGCCTTCTTCGTGTGCCAGCGAATCGGAGCCGCCGATAATCGTGCCGACGAAAAGCGCGATGCGGAACTCAAAAACCTTATCCTCATCTACCGAAGGCTCAGTTGCTCCAGGGGTCCACAAATCATCCTGCTCGGTTTCCGGCACCCAAGCCTCGGCAGGCTCACGTTCCTCATATCATGGATCGACGTCTAAGCAGTCCTGTAGTGCCGCCTCCTCACCTGGTCCTCCAGAAGTGGGATGCCAGCAACATGTTTCCGAGTGTGACGCAAGTCTAGAGGGGGTCGAGGAATCTTGTGCGCCGCCAACTCCAGCTCGGAAGGAAATGATGTCCAGCAGCAACGTCTCTGAGGGGCAAGCCGGTGCAGAACAAGTAGACAAATCCATCGTCGAGTGTATGTCGCCACAACCACCTTACAAGGGTCGCCTCATGTCGCAGATCAAAGACATTGTCAGAGTCGCAGACTTCATGACAGGCAATATCGCAAATTCAAAAAGATGCTCTTTCTTGTTTCAATTACGCCGACGCTCAGAACCAGTCAGCAAGCGCGGCACCAGCGTAGAAGCATCACCTGTATCTGTCTCGCCACGTTCGCCGGCTCAGTCGGAAAAGAAGCGCCAGCGACGGTCCGTTACCGAGAGCGCGAGCTCAGGCTGTTCCGTGCACACGCCGAGCTCCAAGCACTATACTTTCTGTTCGAATGCTACGGGCACAAGTGGTTGGGTAACATCCTTTGATACGAGGCTTGCGGCAGAACCACACAATACTGTCTCTGCATTGTCCACTACGAGGAGAGACGACGCATGTAAGCGCAATCCGGGGCGACCAGAAATGCCGTATACACTTGCCGTCGTCATTCCGGATGGAAAGCTTTTTGAAGACGAATTGGACTTGCAAGACTTGTTCTCGGTTTAGAATGAAGCATTATGGAATGAAAGAAAGGGCTTCACATGAGTTTTCATCCGCACTGTTTGGTGTGAGACATTTGATCTGGTTTTTTTTTTCCCGTTGTTCTATGAACATCTAGATCAATAGATAAAGTGGGAGGTAGCAGAGAATAAAGAAAAGCTCCGGTTGATTTATGGATTCGTGGCGCCGGATGTCACTTGAGGACATCAAGCCATCACACGGCAAATATTCCAACGTCGACGACACAGACACTTGAATGAATTGAATTCCCTCCACATATTTACGGTCAGCCTGAGAGGAGCGGTTAATCTACCCATAGCCCGCGCGAGAGTTCCCTTTAGCCTTGAAGAAAATGAGGCACTGAAGATTGGCAAAGGCCACAGAAGCCTAGCCTGAGAGCTTGTTTGAAGTTTGATAGCCCCAGGCCCTTTTTTAGTTGCTAGGAGGTTATCGCCCAGCATAGAAGGGTGTCTACTGGACCAGTCTGCCGTGCGATGGCCACGCCCTGTCCCACGTATAATACAATCGGGCCACTCATTCATCGCACGAGCTGCTCGTCGGGAATTTAGCCCATCTCCTTTGCGATATCTACGGAGGCATCTCGCCACCTCTGGACAACAAGATCAGGACCGCGAGGTGGTCTTACAAGGAATCGACCCGTCAGATCACTGACGCTATCGGAATGCTCCAAGGCTATCGTCTGTCAGAAGGGGTTCAGGTTTTTTTCCCCATCAGGCTCGCCAAACATTGCGCTCCCGATCGTGGTTCCACAAAGAAGCGGGAAATCATACACTAGTCAGCCCTCATAAAGGGTTTGGTCGCCATGTGTCTCAGCAAACTGACTCAAGCGGAAAACAAAGCAAAGCTTGAGTTGTACATGAGTACATGTCCATGGATACATGTAACATGAGCGTATTCGATGTTCAAAAATAGGATCATGTGCCGTGATGCCACTTTTGTGGGCTGTATCAAAAGAAAAGAAGGAAAGAAAATAAGCTTTTTCATTCTTGGCCGGGGCCCTCCTTCTCCTGCTCCCCCTCTTCTACCCACGCGGGTGTTTTGTCACTTTATGGGCTGGAATGCGAAGCCACGCCCCATGCTATCGAATATCAGATGTTCCGACTGGCTCGACCCTGTTGCCGGCTTGGACCGTGTAGTTTTATTTTCGTAGTGATTTCTTTTTATTTTATTTTGTTTTTAATTTTTTTTGAAAAAAACTGGTAGCTTACCTCCTGACAGTTTCGTGCGTGTGAGTCGCGGATGTTTCTCGCGAGGTCAGTGGTGAAAGCGGGAGTAAACGGGAGAGCAAAGCTAGGGGAGAACATTATCGATGAATAATTCAAGAAAAAAAAAAACAAATAAAAAAATCATTATCAAGAAAACCAATAGAAAGGGGAAACAGAGAGAAGTAAAAAAAAAAAAAAATACCTATTTTATTCCCTCTAGTCTTTCTTTCTTTCTTTCTTTTTTTCCTTTTCTAGTATAACTTGCTCGCTTGGTTCCCGGGACTATTTCTGATTTGGCGCCGAGAGAAGAGCATACAAGAAGGGAAAAGATGATATATATCCTCGATTCATACCTCGAGTCCAGATCTAGAAGACTGAAATTTGTTTTTACACTGTTGTTATCAACTTCTACCTCATTCTTGTCCAACTTCGATCGCCCCAAGATTTCTCGACCTGTGTCGTTAAGATATTCTGACTCAACAGGGAAAAGCAAAAAGGAAAAAAGGAAAAGAAGCCATCCAGTGTTGTCGATTTTGTGACAAACGCACACACCCCTTCCACACCCCCATCAAAATGTCACTGAAAACGGCATTTACGCTCTGCGGCCTGGCAGCAACCGCCATGGCGGGTGTCGTGAGAAGCGGTCGCCTCGTACAGTTTGGATGTGGCACCGGGCGTCCGACGGAGGAATTCTTACAGACCTCGAGCGAGATGCGGGCTCAGGAATCGGAACTCGCTGCCCAGGGGAATGATAGCCTCCGAAGTAGGGGCGGCATTGTCGTTAATACGTATGTTCATGTCGTTGCGCGGGACCAGACTGTGGCAGGAGGGTATCTTAGCGTGAGTGTTTTGTTCTTACAATGTTTTTTCTGTTTTTCTTTTTCGTATCCTCTGTTTTTTTATTTTATTTTACCGCTCCCGTGTTTTCCATCCCCGATTCCCCTTGTTTTTCTTTTTTTTCAAAGTACATGTTAGGCAATGCGGATGAGAAAAGAAGAAAACAACAAGCAACAACACAGGAGTGAGGGGTCTGTCGCTGCTTTATTGTAAACAAGGAAAAAAGGGACCAAAAATAAATAAATAATAACCTCTCTTCTTTGCCCCTAGGCCGCTACGATTGAGAAACAAATGAAGGTGCTCAGCGAGACATATGCCTCCATAGGCATCGCCTTTGTCCACAAAGACACCTCGTGGACGATTCACGCCAACTGGTCCAAGGACAACGACGAAGAGGGCATGAAGCGGAGTCTCCGACGAGGAACTTATAGTGACCTGAATCTGTATTTCCTCAAAGAGCTGACGGGACCACCGGGCACGCTGGGGTATTGCAACTTTCCGGCCGGGGACGTGACGCCGACTTCGCTACTCTTCTTCCTGGACGGATGCAACCTCCACGTCGGCTCCGTGCCCGGGGGACCCATCCGGGGATTCAACCTCGGCAAGACGGCTACGCACGAGGTCGGTCACTGGTTCGGGCTGATGCACACGTTTGAGGGGGATGACTGTCAGGGCGCGGGCGACCATGTCGATGATACGCCGGCGCAGGCGTCTAGTTCGCAGGGTTGTCCTGTCGGGAGGGACTCATGTCCTGATTTGCCGGGGGCAGATCCCATCCACAACTACATGGACTATAGTAGCGAGTGAGATGTGCCCCCCCTCTTTGTCTTTTTCCTTTTCTTTTGTTTTTTTGTTGTGTACAATTGTTTTTTTCTCAACCGCTGTGCACTCCTAGTAGCTGACTCTCGTATCTAGTGCTTGCTATGAGGAATTCACGCCCGGTCAGGCGAACCGCATCAGAAGTCTATGGTACAGGTACCGGGTTAAATCTTGAGAGTGCATGACCGGAAGTGAGGGAGGGAGAGACATGGAAGGGGACAGACATCCTGACGAGGGTGCACACATGCGTGACGAGAGAGAGGAGGAGAGAGAGAGACAGAGAGAGAGGCAGAGAGAGAGATGTATTTGTATTGTTAGCATCACGAGTGTTATGTGTACATGTGAATCCAAACAGCAAGCATATATAGCGAGGGAGACGGCACGGGGTGGTCTTGTATTTCTTGCCCAAACGCCATGGTAATAACACTTGTAACGTTCCAAAGTCTAAAGTGTGAAGACGACACGTCGTACTTGCTCCGTAGGTATATGGCCGCAAAAAAGAATCGAGTATAAGGACTTGGGGAACAAGAGATGGAACAAAGGACAAAAGGTTCTTATAAAAGAATTTGCACATGTCTGTGTCGTGAGAAGGCCAAAGGGATTGCACTTACATGTCCCCTTGAGGCCGAGAAGGCTACACCATTGTGCTCATCCACATTTCTTCTTGAATCGCTGATTGAAAGCTCCTCACTCCTCGTCTAATAACTTATTGTATAAGTGTGGATAGGTACAGAGATGTACCCTTCTCGGCACCAAGGGGATACCAAATGCATTATAATGCGTATATACCATTGTATACGGAGAGGAAAGCAAAGTCTATATACTTTCCAAGCTTTGACAAAAAAGGAGAATTTAAAAAAAAATATAACTTGGACAGCATACAACTATTATGAGATGTACTTTTAATCAGTATGTTACGAGAGTTACAAGGATCCAATAACGTTAAACAGTAGCGCTCATTGAGTAAATATACATGGCAGGAGGTGGGCGAAGGATGTAGACTTGAACTCTGGTTAGCTCACAGTGACAAGGTAGACAAAGAAAAGAAAAGAAGGAGAAAAAAGAAGAAGAAAGATAGAAAAGAAAAAAAAGATAAAGAAGAAGAAGAAGAAGAAGAAAGATAAAAAAAGAAGAAAAGAAAAAGAAAAGAAAAAGAAAAAGAAAAAAAAAGAAGAAGAAAAAAAGAAGAAAAAAAGAAAAGAAAAAGAAAAAGAAAAAGAAATCACACTAAAATCTAGGCAAATATAGAAGAATATCGGATTTATGGATATATATAACAAAAAAGGAAGGGGGAAAAAGGCGAAAAGAAAAGGACTCCGGCGCCAATGAATGCATAAACTTGCGCTGGGCATGTCCGATTGTTTCGACGGAACCAAAGCAGGAAAGAATCTAGAATACAGAGTCACCGAATATTTTGTCAAGGACGCTCATCTGCGCAGCGCACTGACAAAACGACGAGTTGTGTTCTCAACTAAACATATGCTTGGGCCGGACATGGGCAACCTTCATGATGGCCAGGGCCTCTTGAATCGGCAAAGTTGTCCTGGGAAACACAACGTGCAGACCCGACTCGAGCAGCGGGTCCGGCTTAAACTTGTCGTTGTAGCTCTTCTTCCCGGACACCTTTTCCAGGTCCGTCACGCGACGATAGGCAGCGTTGGCCAGGCGCTCCCCGAGAGGCACCCACTGGCTGCGAATACGGCTGCCACTACATGTGTTGCTGTCGTCCTTGCCGTCCTTGCCGTCGCGGCCGCGGCCGCCCGCCAGCGCGACACAAGGTTCTGCGCCCAAGCTGAGGTAGGAAATACCGGCGCGTCGCAGAACCTGCATGGCGGTAATCATGAGCAGATCGGTGGTGCCTCGGGGCGCATCCGTGGCGGCGATGCAAGGATCGATGTGAAAGCCAGCCTCGGCGCCTAGTTGTCGAAGCATGGCCATGCCGCAGAGGTTGTTGTCGGGACCTATGGCGAACAAAAAGGCCGTCTTTGTTCGTTGGGCAAAGATGTCATAGGCTGTGATGAATGCTTGTGTGTTGTTGTTGTTGCCGCCACCACGGCCTCCCCTTTCCTGCTTGGTCCGACACCAGCTGGTGTAAAGGTGGTGCAGAGTCTTCTCCAGCGGCGGGTTGATGCCCGTGATGCCGGGGGCGTAGATGTCGAGTCTGATGCCGCCTCGTTTGGGGTCGAGCAGCTGGCGGTTCTGGCTGAGCATCCGCTTTCCGGCCTTGTTGTCGAGCACGTCGTTGGTGAGGGGGTTGACGACGCGTTCGCAGCCAAACCTGAAGCTCGTCCACCGCTGGCTGCGGGCGTAGGCGAGGAAGGAGTCACTGACGCCCATGAAGGCCAGCCGCAGTCGGCGTGAGCGTCTGAAATGTCGCAGATCGTCGAGCACGAGGCGCATCCTGTCGTGGCTGCACAGGGGATCCCCGACCACGACAAGAGTTTGGTGGGCAATCCTGTAGATGAGCGATCCATGGCCTTGGCGGCTCACAAACACACGGTAGTTGGGGTCCAGCAGCACCATGTGGAATGTCCTGCTGTGGTGCTCATAAGTCTCGTCGAGGATTTGTTCCTCGACAGAGACGACGAGGGTGTCGCTCAGCGACCTGCCCTCGTGGCTCTGTCTGCGGCTGATGGAGTGCGAGGAGTGCGAGGAGCGCGAGGACGGAGTCGACGGAGTGGAAAGAGCCGCATCATTGAGGTGTTGCTGGGGTTCTCTGCTGCATTCGGAAGAGAATTCACGTTGTGCGGCGGAGAAAAGACGATGGATGAGGTTTGGCGGGGAGAGCTGCTTCAACGACTTGGTCGAATGCATTTTTTTTTTTTTTGGACTCGGCGGTGTTGGATGATGGTTGAATCCCCTAGGGTTAAGAAAAAAAATTAGAAAAAATCCCAGACTGACGAAACGAAAAGAAAAGAAGGAAGAAAAACAAAAAAAAAAGACAAAAAAAGAGTACTTCGTGATTATATGCTCCCTCCGACACCCAGAAGTCAAACCAGCCTAGGAGGCATCATTATATCTATGCGCATCCCATCCAATTTGATGTCATCAATCTTTTCGTCCACGACCGTTCGAAAAGGAACAAGCCAGGCCGGGCGCTTTCCGAGGGCTTCTGAGTTCTGACCCCCGTGCCTTTCGTTCTGAGTCAACATTGAAAGGAATGGACACCACCAAGTGCCCTGCATGGGGCGGCATAGAGTCTGGTCCGACTGTTGGCAGTGCCGTAGCGCCTTTGGTGTCTCATTTGATCAATCGACTCGTTGATAGTGATTGCGAGCACAACCAGCCACCAGCCAGACGTGCACCGCCACACCGCCCCGCTCCTGGGCTTGGGACGTTTTGGGGGCTTCAATTTTCCCCTTTTGTCAAATACAGATTGGCTGGGGCGTTTATTTTTTTTTTATGCTTCTCCTTCTTCGCCTTCGCCTTCGCCTTCTCCTTCTTCCTTCTCCTCCTTCTCCCCCTTCTTCTTCTTTGCTTTTATTTATTCATTTCCCTCCCCCATCTATCCTTTCTCTTCCCCCACCTTCTTTGTCTTCTTTTATTCCATCACCACCTCCTTTCGGTTCAAAACTCGCCTGACCACCCTCCCTCCCTCATACGACTTCATCATGACATCAACCTGCGACACACAGCCCTGATACAACGATACATGCCTGCACAAGGGCACACAAGCCCCCTTACCAGCTCAGCTCAGCCCCACGGCCCCTATCCGAGACGCTCCCGGCTCAAGCAAAAGGGCCATGGACCGCCGTCTGACTCAATCTGATGTAAGCGTGCTCGTATGGTCGATGCGATAACTCGGGTTGGACAAGCAGTTCTGCGTGGCCAGCTGGATTGCCGCATCGTTTTTAAGCTTAAAACGGGGAGGTTGCCTAGTTATTTTTTTTTTTTTTTTTTTTTGGTTCTTCTTCTTTCTCCCATCTCCTGTGCGCTGTGGGATATATTACAGTGCACTGCACTCATACGGGGTGCGCGTGACCCTCTTGGCCGTTTGTCGGTGCATCCAAAAGGTACAGACCGGGCCAGGGTCATTATTGATTCCGTCGGGGCTGCTGTGGCTTGCTCTTATCTCGGTCCTTCCGGCTGCTTGTCAAGAAACGGACCGTTGAGACGCGAGGAAAAAGAAGGAAGGAAAAAGAAAAAAGCAAAAAGCAAAGCGAAAAGGAAAGGAAAGGAAATTGGACGTCGTCTCTGCTGAAGTGCTCAGTGGACCATGCCACAAAGACACAAAGACATGGATGGCTGGCTACTTCTTGGGTGACTCTGAGGTGGGCGGTAATGCTATAAACAGGGATCGACTGACCAGCAGCAGTCAGGTCAGATGAAGAAAACGTGATTGGGAAGGGCGGGCCGTCAATATGTATATTGAATCATTGATTACTGAATGGCCTCACCTGGGCATCTACAGACCACAACCAAGTATCCGCAGGGTGTTCTACTTGCCGACGCCCCGATGCCCCGACTCCCTGACGCCCGGGGTTTGCATCATTCATGTCTTGCTCGTACTTTTACTGGGGAACTCTCGGCATCGGGACTGGAGCAAATTGCTACGCAGACGGCGAGATACCGTCGGGTCCTTCCTCGTCCTTCCTCGTCTGTCTGTCATGGTCATGGCATCGCATGCCGCACTTGCCGATTGTTCTCGACGAGACCCACCCACATGCAACAAGATGAGAAAAGAAATTGATGTTTTTGACCAGACATGGACAATGATGCTACCTAGAGTATCAGAGCATGGCCCGCCCTCGATGGTCTGGTCGTGCTGATTCCTCTAGGTTCTCTGTATATTGCTTAGTATATTTAGCAAAGGACTCCCCTATACTCCCCCTATCCAGGTAGCGCCGCGCTGTGCTTCATGACTAGGCGAACTCACCCCAGTCATACAAACTCTGTAAAAACAACCGGGGGGTGTCTTGTACGGCAAGCAGCCGTTGAATATTGACCACTGCAGCGGCAGTTGATAATTTTGAGCCATTTAAATGTACTCTCACCAGAGCAAGCCAATGTCCTGATTCAACCGGCATGCCTCGTTGATCTCCCATGAGAAAAGTGAGACCTGATGTGATGTCTGATGGCAGAAGTTTCTTTTTGTCCCATAGAAGGCAGCCGACAAAAAAAATAAGGCCAATGCGAAGCAAAAAAAAACAAAAAAAAAAACATTATGAATTTATCAACGTTTGACTTTTGGTCAAATGTGCAAGTTTGAATGTCACCGCGGACGGATCGTCAGATCAGCATGTCGGGATTAAGTCGAGACACCTTCAGCTTTATATCCTCCCGCTGTCATCAACAGACTACGCTTTACTTTCTTTTGTGTACCAAAATGACAATGGCCCATCATTTGAACTTTATGAGAATTCCAAGAGCGGTAATTCATCATTCAAGCCTCCAAACAGGCTCTCAATCTCCGCAGCAGCAACTCCGAGCTCGTCTGCCACTTGGCCAGTGACAAGCACGTACGCGTAGAGCAGGGCGTAGTCTCCCTCAGTGACGTACATACCCCTGCTGGTTCCGCGAGAGCCATTATTCTCGCTCCGTTCCACGGCATTGTCAGCCGCGTCTCCGTCACGAGATGCTTTCAGACTTTGCGCTCTGAATTGGAAGACTTTGCTCAACAATCCATCTCGTAGTGACAGGATGCTCGGAATAGCATCTGTCAAGGAATACTCCAGCATGATCGAGCTGGCCAGAACCTGGAACATGTGGCAAATCCGATCACAGAGCTCAGCGCGCTCTGCAGCTGTAAACTCCAACAGTGCCCTTTCCCCACTCGTCAATCGTTCCCTCGGCTGTGTGACCAGACTCATGGCGAAAAAGCTGTCGAGTATTTTATTGGCACTCTGCATGATCCGACCGTTGGATTCGAAAGGAAACGGGCCCCTGAGCTCGAACTCAGAGGCGGCCGCGTGTCGGAGGCCTTCTAATCGGTCGGCATATCGTTGTAACGCAGCCTGTTCGCCGGATTGGATGTAGCTCTGTGAACAATCGCTGCGGAGTAATATCGCGAGAGGTCCTCGTCTCCAAATCAAACCCATCTGGAGAAAGAGCACGGAGATGCTTTCCTTGAACTTCCTGCGTGCAGATATCGGCCAAACTAAACGACAGACTATCAATCCCCATACGATACCTGCCGTGACTGACATGGCTCTGTGTTTGACAATTTCCATGATGAGCGGGTGCACACCGCCCTCGTCGTCGTCGTTATCATCGACTTTTTGACTCAGACTGTAGGCGTACAGCGTCGAAACATTGTACGCCAGCAGGGTCATCCTGCCCAACGGTGCCTGGTCGCGGGCCACAATGAGGTAAAAATTAAAGAAGCCCACACACCATCCCAGCACGACAAGGGCTACCGCGTTGCCCTGACTGACATTCCAATTCAGTACCGAGAATACTGCGCCGAGAAAAGTGCCGACGAACCTTGACCAGCCCGTCGTGTTGGAGGCGCCAACGGTCATTGAGCAGACAATCATGAATGACAACAAACCCCATTCGCCCCGATAATGAAAGTAGACAGGTCGGGTGTTGGGCAGGAATGCTAGCATGGCCCACAAAGATGATCCAAGACCGACCTTGATTCCAAACAGAACTACATTTCCTTCTAGTCAGTACGATAAAGCATGACAAAAGTACAGACAGTCGTAGATCAGGATGACGATTGATCCTCCATGCTTACTGTCATCTGCAGCCACTTTCCTCAAAATTCGCAAGGTGCTGAGCGATAGCCGGCCCAAAACGCTGCTTTCCCTCAGGGATGCTTGCCAGGCGTAAAAATCCCGGCGCTCTATCATCGATTGTGGGATACCGCTTGGACACTGGGATTTCCTCTTCGGCTTGATGGGAGCATTAGCCTCCACCGACTCAAACGGGAGTGCTGACATGCTACATGCGCGTGCCGTATCGGCCCTCCACCACAGTAGCCATTTCCAACTTCGATTTGGATCATCAATGACAGTTTGAAGATCTTCCAGCAAGTCCAAAAACTTTGCCATCTCTTCGCCAAATGACTGCAAGCTGAAGCTGAAGTGCCCGCAAGCAGCAGCTATCTCCTCCAAGGCAATGTGGTTCGCCTCATGCGACAAGGCCCTTCGCGCTACCACATCATAAAGATGTTGCAAGGCATCCACCCGTGCAAGGACGAAGATGTTTAGTTTTTGCGTCAGGATTTGTCGAAATCCTTGGTTGAACCTCGAGTCATAACCATGTGGTCCGCCGGGAACAGGCTCGTGCAAAACCTGAGACAGAGTCTCAGTCAGATCTTGCATTGATGGTCGGATCAAGTCTGTAAAGGCGATGAAGAGATCAGCCCCCCCGCAGGACCGGTGGGCTGTACCACCGTTGAGTAAGGTTTGTTGCGTTTTGGCAGCACTCTTCAGCCCGCCAATTGATTGCGCCAATGTCTCGATTGCCTTGACTATTAACCTTTCCACGACGTACACATTTTCGTGGCCAACCAAGTAATGCTCAAACTTTGCCTCCCGCAGGTTCCTCAAAAGAGCTGCATGCGACCGTCCGTACGATGAAGATGCACGTGAAATGGCATCGGGGCCATCGCCATCGTGCCGAGTGCCTCCACGTAAAAAGCTGGTGCTGACGGCGGTCAACACATCGCCCAGGGCGGTCGAGGCCATGTGCATAGAGGCACGCAGCTGAGTTCTTGCGAAGACGGGCCAGATGAGCAAGTTTACAGCGGCTGTGCTGGTGATGCCCATGCCGAGCATTTTGAGTACCTGCGTAATCTTTTGGTTGGAGAAGACGCCAGAAACAACAGCGCTCTCCTTGGTGACCACGGCGATGATGGCGATCGAGGCCAATGTGCTGCCGACATTGACAAGTGGATTGTTCATTCGCTGTTTGATCCAGCCCAAAAACCCAAAGCCTCCGCCCACAAACACAACAATAACCAAGGCGTGAGCGAGAGTTGCCAAGCCCAGCTTAGATCCGATAAGAACGGAGGTCGCCATGGAGAGGATGGAAACCGTTTCAGCATAAACCACGGCGGTTATTGCAATGAGTGTAGCCTCAATCATGGATCCGGCCGAGCGGGCGGCATGGAAATAGACCGTGATGGTCGCAACGACATGTTTCCCATCTGGTCGTCCGAGATAGTCCGACAATGGTCCTACAAACGTGGCCAGACTCGCAATGGTATAGGCGAAAGTGCATTTCAAGATGCCTCGTCCCTGGACAGAGTCCAACCAATCCAAGGCGTGTGATGACTGTGAATACAGGAAGTCGACGGCACGGTGATAATGTCGTGAGAGAGGTCGGCGGTCAGCCCGGTTTAGTGACTGGCCAGCAGGTTGCTCCACGATTGGAAGCCCAAGACCAAATTCGGTGGTATGTCGTTGAAGGACGGGACGTGCAAAGTTGATACAGTCGTCGCGCAATCTACCATCGTCCGATGGGGTTAGTGGCGACGCCATTTGCCTGGACCGGTCCGCCTGTGAGCTAGCCGGGTAGAGCCGCAAATTGCAATTGTCCTCGGACGCGACACGCCAGACATCGAAATGGGTACTGTCATGGGAAGCCGGAGGATAGAATCATCGGTCTCAAAAGGGAAAGCTTCAAATCAACATGTTCGACCCATGTGATGTTGATGAAGATGGACACAAGACAGCCTGGTGTGGGTGCACTGGTTTTGGCCATTGACGAGTCACGACCAGAGCACAGTCCGAACCCATCACCTGGTTCGTTGGTTGCAGCTGTTGTTCGACCTGCCTGCCCGCCTGCGCCTGCCTTGCCTCGAGACCTGGCAGCCGACCCCTGTCAAGTTGCACCAGCTGCTCACGAGGACCAGACCAGACCGCATGCGGCCATTGGCAACCATTGTCACTTGGTGATGGCTGCCCGCCACTTGCCTGCCAACTGCCACTTATCGCCCCCGAGTATGACCGTGACTACACATGGACGGACACGTAGGTGTCCCATCGGACAAAATAAACCCCCCCGTTGGCGATGATGTATCTACGACCAGGTTGCTTTTTGTAAGAACATACACATGTATGTATGTGGGTTGCATCTTTAATAGACGCGTGGCCCATATCAGCAGCCAAGTATGCATATGGCGTGAGGCAATCAAAGAATGTCTTCTTCATGCCATCCCAGCCATTTTCATGTTGAATTTCTGTGGTTACTGGTTGTCGATACGGTGCGAGAGCGAGAATCTGTCTTCCTTTTACCCGTCGGGAAATATATCCATTGAACCATCGGGAATAACCACCAACAGGTTGTTTCTGCTGACGGCCATTTGCCTGTCGGGTTTCTGGACACAATGAGATTGCCATTCCACCCAAAGAATACTAAATACTCAGCACGTGGCGCAAACTCTGAAGAGTGGGAACAATCCATTGAGGTGGCGCCACATCCCTTCCTGGCCGCCACAGATTTGCTGGCCCCAGGGGCCTGGGCAATTGGTGTTTCAGGGTTTCAGGGGCAATACACAATTGCAAATGGCCTGGTACCTTGCTGACGTCAAAAGAAGACATGACATTCTTCTGAGGTAGTCAGCGAATCGTCCCATTCGGCCAGCTTTGCTCTTGTCTGGTGGATCCTTTGTCGCACGCTTGTGATTTCCCCATGTCCGTTCATCCCCACGGACGCCTAGCCTAGTCTTTGTTCCTTCCCAACTTGTTGGGCCAGGCATGATCCATCGACTTCGTCGATTGAAGCCAGCTAGCCGGCTTTCCATCGTCACCGCCCGTCCTTCCCCCGGGTCTTGTTCTCGCTTCGGATGCGTATTCCTCCATTCGCAGCAGCCACGCTGGCGCTATCCGGCCCGGAAGCAAAAACCCTAGTCGAACGAGGCCAACAAGGCGATGCCGCGACCATTTGGGCGACACCCCATGACAGTTACTCTTCGTCAATTGGAGTCCTGGGATGCAAGATCAACACTAACCGCGTTGCGTACTGGCCGCAATCGGTCGACTGCGATAACATCTGCGTCCAAGTCGAGTACGAAGATCGACGAGTCCATCTCCTCCGCATTGACCAATCCACAGGCGCACATGACATGAGCTACGACGCATGGAATTACCTCTACACAGGAAGTTCGGCCATAGACAAGCCAACTGCTGGTGGTGCTGTGAAAATGAAGTACAGAAACGTGGACGCATCGAAATGCCGCGCGCTCATCCATACAGAGGGCAACAAATTGCCCCTCAGCGCGGCCAATAGCATGAACTTCATCACGAGTTGCTTGCAACAGCCCAGTAGCTGGGTCGCGAACAACTACATGGCACTGAACATCGCCGACACCATCTGCACCCTTGGCTTTGATGAGAAATGCGAAATAAACTGGCCGACGTCGAATCAGGCGACCTGCTCCCACACGCTGGGTCAATTGGCCACGTTGAGAAACGACCCCGTGTACAACATTCAATATCCCAGCGGGAAAAAGGTGTTGGCAATACCCGGGGCATCTGGTTCGACAAGCACACAGGGCAATGAGAACGCTGCGTTGTCCCACGTCCGACTCTCACCACATCTTCTCTTGGGTGTGTTCGTTTTCACTTCTTTCCATTTTCTACCATGAACGATGGGTGCCTGCCATGAATGCTGTGCTCAACGAGTCGTGTACTGGTTTGCTGAGTCAAATATCGATCCCTGGGACAGAAGGAGGTGATTGGTGTATGGATCCTGAGGATCTTCATATTCCACCACTGTATATTACTATCATGATCAAGCCTTCTTCTGTGTCTTCATGTGCTGCACGTGGACGGTCCTTCAATCGCTAGTGGAGCGGCCGACGTCTAAATCGAGGCTCAAATACTAATCACAGCATGCTGCTGTGCTATTCAGAACGCAGCCGGGACCAGTCATACAACAGCGTGCCATCTCGTGGCATGGGTTTTCTCAACAAACTGGCCACAACCGCGCTAGTTGAGGGTGTTTCTGAAAGCCATGTTATTTGCTGGTAGATATCGCGGGCGCTAACGCGCATTGTTCGCGGGGAAACTAATCAGAGGACCAGTCATACAACAGCGTGCCATCTCGTGGCATGGTTTTTCTCAACAAACTGGCCACAACCGCGCTAGTTGAGGGTGTTTCTGAAAGCCATGTTATTTGCTGGTAGATATCGCGGGCGCTAACGCGCATTGTTCGCGGGGAAACTAATCAGATGATGAGACGCGGCCGACGAATCCCGCAATGTTTTATTTTCCTTTTCTACCTTTTTATCCCCCACCGCATGGCATCGTGCCGCGTCCTGTGTGGTCCAAGATGGTGGAACACTGGAAGGGACTTTGTTGGCGCGCATGGGGGCCACAGCCGGTCAACCTAAGTTGACCTCATTTAGCCTGCAGAAGTTTAGGCTAGACCAGGAAAGCACAACAATGTTTGGTACCTTACAAGCATAGTCAGTTAATGGTTCGCGCTACTAGACATGATTTTTTTTTTTTTTTTTTTGTCCCGGGGAGGGTTCCCCCCTTGTCAGCCCAACGAATTTGCAGTGGATGGATTGAGGCTTGCGGCAACGCAGCCAGCATTCATCTATCTACATGCATATATAACAAGCCATGGATAGCCATCCCGAAACCTTTTTGTTCACCAGCAATTCCTGCGTTTTCTCTCCAAAACGAAAAAAAAAAAAAAAAAAAAAAAAAAAAAACAAAAAGAACAACAACTACAACAACATGAAGCTCCACCTCTACATGTCCCCACTGCTCGCAGCAGCAGCAGCGGCTGACCGAGTTATGGACTTGACGGACAACCTCATATTCACAGACTCACTGGACCAATTTATACAGCACAGAAATTACCACGACTTTCCCACCTTGGACTGGTGGTCGGACAACTGCACATCTGCGCCTGATAACCCATTTGGGTTCCCTTTTTCGCCGGCGTGCAATCGCCATGATTTCGGATACAACAATTACAGACTGCAGCGGCGGTTCAAAAAGGACGCTAAGAGGAGGATAGACGATAGGTTCCATGATGAGTACGAGCCCCTAGTTTTCTTACAACCATAACCCCGTTTAGGAGCATTCGTTTTTCCCTGTCCCTTGCCGCGCAAAAAGAGGTTTCTTTTTTGCTCGTTCTCAATTACTGACATACACACAGCCTCATGCATCAGTGCGACATCGGCTCCAACGTATGGATCTGCAAGCGTCTAGCAAACCTCTATACCCTTAGTGTCAGAACGTTCGGTGGAAAGGATGCCGACCGCGTTGCCGGCGGAGCCAGAAAGAGGACAGGCGACGGGTCTTTGTTGGCGCATTACGATGAATTGGTGAGGCTGTACGAAGAAGAAGTGCGAAAGGCGCAGGCAAGCGGCGCGTTGCCACCTGGTGACATGAATCTCAAGGCTGGCCTGGAACCGATTAGAGCCAAGATGGTGGAGCACGATGCCATTATGAGTCTTTCGGATGTACTCAACTGATTCCGATGCACCAGATAGACCTGTCTCATGAATTGATTTTGCAAAGCGCTGTACAGAATTTTGAAAGTTTCTCACGCCTTGCATTCTGCCCTACTTGGGTCTTGGATGCTAGCCGATGTGGAAAGAAAAAAAAAAAAAAAAAAAAAAAAAAAAGGGTGGAAGCGATATTGAATGATGGAGATTATTATGGACGACGACACACGTGGACGAGCCCCACATACGCGCTTCAGCATCTGCAATGCACGTCTCCGTATGGCCGCCTACACGGCTTCTGATTGGCAGACCTGGAGCACGGTGGGGCATAGAGTATCCGCTCTCCCCCTTTTTTCATTTTTTTGCTATAGATACCTGATTCTGTTATGAAGAAATGAGGCGAATTTCAATATACCAACTATTCATGTATATTATTATATCCTTTCAGTACTGATATCCGCCCTGTGGTATAAGGCCCAAATGAGCCGGCCGGGTCGATTTCTCAAACAATGTGATGCACGGTGTCAACTGTGCTTTAGGCGGGCAGTCATGCACGGGTGGGCAACTCTTCCTTCGCTTCGTTTGTTTTCTCCTTTGCCTCTTTTTGTTCTTTGCCCCAGTTTGCTCCGTTTACCCCACGGGAACACGTCACCGCCTGTTCAGAATAGATGCGCCCGTTCAGTTTCTTTCGGTCCATCGAAATCCAGCAAGCAAGGAAGGTTTTCAATGAGCCGGACGAACTGCGTGGCATGAGCGGTTGGATAGTCCATACATACATACATTCTGTGTGTAGACGTACCCCCTAGGTCTATATGTGTAAACATTTACGTACGTATATGCACATCTCCATATTTCATAGCATGATATGTACATGGTTGAACATATTGTCGATGGTACTTCATTCTGCACAGTCAAGCAACTACTACCGGGGTTCAAATGTCCAGGGCCCCTGTCGCGGTGGCGGGAATACCGGAGGAAAGACGCAAAAGGGTATCTGGATCATTCTTCACTACGTAACACATGAACATAATATCCTGGGGCCCATAGTTGACCCTTGGCACGCGGGAGTCGGGACGCATGTTGCCTGGGTACTCCCATCCCCGGCAATGCCCTTCTCGCCCCAAAGCTATATCTGCCCGGAAATCGCAACCTTGGTGAGTAGTCCGCCGAACACGAGCGCCGTCCGAGCATGCGATATCCCTATATGACGCGTCACGCTCCATGGCACAAGCCAGCCATCTTCCACGGGTAGCCTGACGCGTGGAAACAGCATCCATGGAGCCGTCAGAGCCATCCACGTGGCCACCCAGACGAAGCCTATGCATTCCAGGGCAGAGCTCTTCGTGAGGCTGGGTCGGGATGGCTCGACCATTCCGGACCCAGCAGGGGACGCCGACTCCGGACCCAGTCTCACCCAGAGCCCGTATACCAGGTCCTCGATTGCGATACCCAAATAAAAGGATGTGAAAAAGGCAACGCACGCAAACTGGGATTGGTATGATGAGGGCGAAATCACATAGTAATCTGTTACTGCATGCAAGATACCCGACGCGAGGAACACCAAGAATACATGGCAGTGTCGATCCCAACGGGCCCAGCGGGCGTGACGAGGGAGTCGAATGATGTTTCGGCGTATAAAATGACTAGTAGAGGTCAGAGACCATTGGCCAAGTTGATGCCAGTATTTTCTGCCGACATCGAATCAGTAGCAGTACCAAGCACCATCCATGTACGGTAAAAAGAAAAATAGAGAAAACCAAACAGGAAAAAAAAAACGGTTAGCGTATTAAGCAATTTTCTTCTTCTTCTTTCTTCTTTCTTCTTCTTTCTTCTCTCTCTCTCTCTCTCTTTACTTTTCCGTTTTTTTGTCTTCTTCGTCTTTTTTCTTCTCGTTAAAACTCAAAGACTTACGTCCAAAATCTTCGCAGAGAATAGGCTTCCCTGATACTGCCAAACAACGGAGGCCAGTCTTGAGGCTCGGCAAACCCGATAAGCACAGCGGAAAGCCCACATAGTCGATACATTAGGTCAATCTGGACACGCGCTGGCCCGAGACCAGAAAATAGACTAATCAAGACTCTGATGGCCCACTGTGTAGTTGAAAGACCAAAATACTGAAACTCAAAGTCTATGGGAAACCCATTCGAGCCACCCGCAGGCCCGTTGGCGAGCGAGGATTGGTAAACAACATCCAGGAACATGTACTGCCAGCATATTACAAGACTCTGGCGGAGAATGTAATTGTATTTGCGATGATGAGCAGAAAGACCAGAAGCTCTTGGACTTGAATTCTCGACGTGTTTCACTTCCCATGGAGTGCCTATGCCTCTCAAGTTGAGCAAGAGACGCGTCGTCCGGAGCAGCCTCGAGCCCAAACTGCTCTGCGCAGTGAAGACGCCCGCTTGCTGAAGGCGTGGACCATCCAGCCTTGAAAATATCACGAAATTGGTGCACTGCAGCAGAAGAAATATGCTCTCGCCAACGAGAACGGTATTGATGGTGACACTCGTGGAGATGGACTTCCATCCATGGAAAAGACGACTTGCAGTGAGCAGCAGGCAGGGCATGGCTGCGAGTCGGAACACGGAGTCCTTTGAGGTGGCCACGACAGTAACAGCAGTAATCATTAGACATAGTGAGAGGTGCAGTAGTGACCACAAGATGCTGATGAGATGGCCGGCAAAGCTGGGTGTCATTGTTGAAAAGAGAGGCATCGATTCCGAATGACTACGTGTCGTGTTCAACGTTTTCAGTGCTCACCAACTCAGTCAGTTGTGCTCACGTCCCCAGATGGGAGATGATGCTGTCTGGTTGTCAGGTTGAGGGCAAATCACGTGTGGCATTGCTGCGCGGCATCAACCAGGGAATGCCGCACTGGAATTTCGGGAACCCTGCATTCGAATGTTCCCGCTCAATTCACGAGTGCCGTGTTTAATTTCAGTCCCCCTACCACATAACAAAAAAAAAGTATAATATGAATAGTACGCTGCCTATATTTTAACCCAGAGAATCGGGATCTCAGGCTCCCCGAGTGGCTGCCGGCGATACTCCTCGGCGAACGCGCCCCTGTGGGAAAAGGATCAGCTCACAGGAACCCGACCTGACATGACATGCCACGATGCCGTCGACGAGGACTTTTGGCAGCTTCGGCCCCCACGCCCCTTCTCTCTGTGCTCCGGACTCTGTGCATTCACCGATAAGAGACCTTGAAACCAGTCCAAACCCGACCGGCAGGTGCGATCGCGATCGTCGCCCAGGCCTCTGCTGCCTCACTGATTTGCCACGACTTTCATGAGGCGGGAAAACCAGGATGTACCACAGTCAACGCGAACAGGGTCACCGCGGTTACTGCGGCTGACGGTGACAGCAAAAAGCCAAACGACCTGTCAGAAGCAGTCTGGGCTCATTGTCCCGCCACACAATTTCCGCTTACTTGGCAAAGCGTTTTTGAAGACCTAAAACACTACTGGCAGGTATGCAGGCATCCAGGCACGCAGGCGCACAGGCGAACTCGATTGTGCTCGTATGGGTGCTAAAAGAATATGGAAGTTCTCAGACGGGGCAAGACATGCTAGGAAATGCACAAGGACGGGACCAGCCATGACGTGAGAATGGCATCACCGGGCTTTCTGCGAAAAGATGCACGACATGCTCAAGGGTCATCACTCCCGTACGCGGTGAAGCCGGAGGTTTTCTGCAAATTTCCGCTCATGTTCCGACATTATCATACCTGTACTGAGATGACACAGCAGTAAGTTCATCCGATGTCATATGGAAGGATGTGTTCTAGATAATATGCGCAAGATGCTCAAATGTGTTTTTTGTTTTTTTTCCTACTAGAAACGATCAGGCCAAGGAGTGCTTCTGAGGCATATGATGCAGGGTTTCCCCGTGAAGCCAGGCTGCAAAGTGAACACTGGGCTTGTCCACTGCCCGTGTCACAAATTCCGCCACGCACAACGTGAGGGGTAGAAGAAATATCTGGGAAAGAAGAAAAGCGAGCTCGAGTCCAACGGGTCCGGTCCGTGGCATTGCAAATCGATCCACCCATTGCGGAATATGCTCCAGATGCGCCTTGCTCGTGAAGCCGACTGCCGCGTACAGTCGGTCGCCCACTATCCACAGCAGCGGTCCGTGAACGAGATAGAATGCGAAGGATATGCGACCAAGATATTGACAGACGCGGGTTTCAAATAGTCTCTTTAGCCCCTCAATGTTGGATATTGCTGTGATGAGAAGAATCGCAGCCCAGAACAGATAGAACCACTTGTAGTCAAACACAGCCTGCGGCTTGAGAAGCGAAAGCAGGTACCAGCCTCGGTTGTTGGCGAGTTGTTCAACGCTGCGGTTCTGGCATGGGACACCGCCCAGATAGATGCCGAAGACCAGAAAATGATAGCAAATGACGCTTTTGTAGGGCTTCAACCGAGCGAGGAAATCGGGCAACCGATCTGCCGCTGCCAGCACGTCCAAATAGCTCAGGAGCATACCGGCCACGAACATGGCACAATACCAGCCATCAGCGACATACATGAAGTAACCAATGAGAGCGAGTTGGCACCAGAGACGAGCCTTCAGGGTGCATCTTGAGAAGGCTAACAGAGAGGCAAATACAACCATGGAACCCCTGAATTCCACGGGAATCGACCAGACGTGGACGCTATACGAGAGCCACGGCACGCCGCCGTCCTTGAAGACAAAACTAAAGTTTTTGAAGTCGCAGTACAGAAACCACATCTCGTCAAGCCAGTTGCTCTGGGGTTTTGTTCTGTCGACCCAGATTCCGAAGAGATGCCAAGATGTCGCGTAGGCGAACATTGTCGCGGCAACGGGAAGGAAGAGACGCAGCCAGCGCCTGAATACGGCGGACCGGAGATGGTCGGCCAGTCCGGCAATGTCGTTGTCTTCAATCAACCTCCATGGTTTGATTGAGAGCACGTGACCCGAGAGTACGAAGAAGACGGAGACGGCCAGGTGCCCACCCGAGAAGAACAGTCGGATTCCGGGCAGAGACGCAAAGTAGTAGTGATTCTCGTAGCCGAAGCCGTTTTCAAAGATATTGTTTTGCGCCAGCCTATCCATGTTGTGAACCCAGAGGACATGGTGATGGCAGTAGACTAGCAAGGCAGCGAAACCTCGCAGGCCGTCGAGGTAGGCCGTCTTGTGCAGTTTCTTGGGCCGCGCTGACCATTTTGGCGACCACAGCCAAGTTGTTGAATTCAAGAGAGTTGGTTCTGTTGTTGCTGCTGTAATCGAATTGCTGAGAAGGCTTGGTTTCCAGAGAAGGTTACATTGGTGCTTTTCAGTAGCAGCGGCGGCAGCAACAGCAGCATCGGACTCGATATCCAACATGTCGCAGACGGCCATGCTGGTGTGCCGATGTTGATGTAAACCGTGTATTGACATTCCCGGCGATGTACTCTTTCTCGTGAGTCCTTTCGATTCCCTTTTTCCTCTGTCTCTGTCTCTCTCTCTCTCGCGCGCGCTCTCTTCTACAAATCCTTTAGCTTTCTCTGTCTGTGCTGTTCCAAATATGAGAAAAAACACGAGTGGGATTCAGTCGACTCGCAGAAATGGGCGGCGCGTGAGCAAACATATGAAAGTTGATCGATTGGAAAGCAAGAGGTAAAACAGGGGACCAGAGAAGTGCCAAGAATGAAATGGTCATGAGACCGCGATGCAGGTCTTTCGCCGGATGATCAGCCGTCCTGTCACCTACGTGGCACATCCTGGAGTACATATGCGTGTACATGCATCATGTAGGTATGTTGGTGGGTAGGTAAGTAGGTACCTAGTAGGTAGGAGGTAGTATGTAGTCTGTATGCGCATATGTACGCTGATGTCTGACCGCTTTTCTCCTCTTGCCCGCCACTCAATGTCGCATGGAAAACCGAACAAAGACGTCCGATTCTGCCTGGACAGTCTGGGCACCAGGAGAACAAGTCCCCAGTCGAAAACTCGTCCAATCATGTCCAGGGCCCGACTTGGGATGCCTTCATCGATGACACCTCACGGACTGCATGGAGTGGTGCGCCAGGGACCAGTAGATGGACGAGGTGTCAGCCCCGCGTCTCGGCGGGAGGGGGAGGGGAGGGGAAGGGGGAGGAGGAGAGGGGGAGGGGGAGGAGGAGAGGGGGAGGATTGAGGCAACAAAAGTTGACCAATACATGGTACTGGGAAGTTTCTTGTCCGAACCATTTGATACCATCACGTGTCATCCCGCAATGGAGGAAGCTGCCGCGTGCCACAAAGCTTGGTTCCTGCCCGCTGTTGTGTGAGGGCACATTGAGTATTGTAGGATTGTCAATCCCCCACTATTATGCGATAACAGGAGGAGGCTATCTATCTACTATATTATGTAATAGTAATAGTTACTATTAATTTAAAAATAATGCCTTTATTATATAGCTACTTAAACTTATAAAATCCTTAATATTATTAAATCCCTAATTATTAGCTAGTTATATTACATAATTTTATTCTTAATTAATTTTTATCCCTAAAACTATTATTATTTATTATATATTTATATTATTATTATTAATACCCTATTAGAAATATTAGTTATATAATATTAGTAATTCTAAGTCCTATATAATTACTTTAACTAAAGGTTCTCCTAATTTAGTAAGATATATTACTATTTTATAGATATTAGCCTTTATATTTATAATTTTAGTTATTATTAAGGTTAACTATTTCTATTATATATTAAAGGTATTTAAATTTACTATAGTTATTATACTAGCTACTATTTATTATAAGAGATTTATTTAAATAAATAAAGCCTTTATTTATATATAAATTACCTTAGTATTAGCCTTTAATACCTTTATAATTACTATTATTTAATTAGCTAGTATTATTTTAAGCTTATATTTTTTTATAATCTTTTACTTTTATTAATCTTATTATTATTATTTTATTTTATAATAACTAAATTAAATAATATTAATATTTTAGGTTTTAAAATCTATAATAGCTTAGGTATAAAAGGATTTATTATATTTATTTTTAGTTTTTATATAAATTTTAATATTATATTAATTAGTTTTTTACTATTATAAATTAGTTTATTATAATAGAAATTATTTAATTTAGCCTTTAGTTTTAAGTATAGTTTAAGTAATAATTATATTAACTTATTTATAAAGTTATTTATTATATTTATATAGGATTTTAACTTAGTATAAATAAATTATCCCTAAATAGCTTTAGCTAATGCTAATTATATAAAGACTTATTATTATATATTTAATAGTTTATTTAAGGTTTTAAAAAGATTATAATTAATATAAGTAATAGTAGTTAG
>AFRA01000154.1:0-47136 GCA_000223055.1 Claviceps fusiformis PRL 1980
TAAGGAAGTCTTTTTTTAAATTAAAAACTATAAAGAAATAGTATTATATTTATAAGCTAAAAAGCTAAGGAAAACTAGCTAAAAGCTATAAAGCTAACTAAAGAAGCACTTTATTACTTTTTTAGTTAATAAGCTATTAAAATAGTTCTTTACTACCTTTAATAGTAATAAGTATTTAAAAAAGGATTATATTAATTTCTATAAAAAGTCTATTAAAAAAAAAGGTATTAAAAAAAAGGAATATAAGGATAATATACTAAGGGACTTAATAAGATAAAAAGAGTTTAGAATTTTACTAATTATAAATAAAGTATATAAGGGAAGTTAATTTAAAAAGAGGGTATACCCCTTAGAGAAACCTTTTTATAAAGCTAAAATTATTAATATTTCTTATAATATACTAAGGGAAAGAAAAAAGATTAGTATTAAAAGAAAGGTATATAAAAAAGGGATAATAAAAAGAATATAGTATTAAGGGAATTTAAAGGGAGGAGTAATACTAAAGGGATTAATAGTATTAGGTAAATTTATTATTACTATTTATAATAGCTTTAGTATATATATTAGTAGCTTAAGGTATAATTCCCCCTTCCCTATAAAAAAGGATTTAAAAGTAATAAAAAAAGCTACTAAATATTAAAAAAAAAGAAAGAAATTAGGAATAAGAAGAAAAACTTAACAACTTTAAACTATAAAGCTATTATTATAGCTTATATTATAATAAAGGAAAGAAATAATACCTAACTTATAGTAAACCTTAGAAAATAAAGTAAAATTACTATAAAAAGTAAACTTTTTAAAAAGTTAAATTAAGCTAAAATTAATATATTATTAATAAAAAATATATTTAAATTTATAACTTTTAACTAAAAAAAGTATAGAAATTAATACTTATTTTACTTTTATATAATATAGAAAGTTAAAAAAAAGAAACTAACTAGCTATATAAAAAATTAAGGCTTATGATTTAAAGGTATAATAACTAAAAAAAAAATATTAATTCTTATATAATCTTTAATAATTTAAAAAATAAGCTAAAGGTTAATTATAATATTAATATTCTTGTTAATATTAAAGAAAATTTTTCTTTAAATTTAAAATATTATATAAGCTTATATTTAATTATAAACTAATTTTAATAAGTTAATATTTATAAAGCTATTAAAGTAAATTAAATATTTATATTTAAAAAGTATAATAATAAAAGTTATTAAGCTATTATATAAAATTATAAAAGTTAAAATATATTAATAAGTAATTTATTTAAAATACTATAAAGAAAAATTTTGAATAAGTATATTAAGCTATAACCTATACTTTCTTATTACTTTAGGTAATACTAATTACTTTAAAATAATTAGTATATAAATTAATAATATATTTAAACTTAATAACCTTACTTTTTTTAATAAAAAAAAGATTAAGCTTTAAAAAGCTAGCTTTATAGTAAAACTTACATAAAAACTAACTTGAAAAAGTCCCTTTATTTTTAATAATTATATCTTAATTAATAATAATAATAACATAATTATATTAATTTAAAAAAGTTAAAATATTAACCTTAAAACTATAAAAGCTAATAATTTTATTATAAAATAAAGATATATTAAGGAATATACTTAAAAAGTATATATTCTAATAATATATTAACTTAAGGTAATTTATAACCTTTTTATAATAATTTAAGCCTAAAAACCTAACTAAATTAATATAAATAAGCTTAATAAAAGAATTTAATAATAAATTAATAATACTAACTATAAATTAAAGTATTTTATAATAAATTTATTAATAGTAATACTTTATATATTTATTAATAGGTTTTTTATAAATAATAAAAATCTTAGCTTTTATATAAGCTTTATAGTTATTATTAGTAATAAAACTAAAAGTAGTAAGAATATTAAATTTAAGCTTTATAGAAATATTATTATATATAGCTTTATTAAAAATAAAAGAGTTATAAAGAGTATACTTATTTTTAAGCTATATAGAATAATATAAGGTACTAATATAGCCTATACTATTAATATAACTTTAAATACCTTTATAAAATACTTAAAATTTCTATAGATTTTAATATTAATCTATACTAACTTATTATTACCATATAAATACCTTATAAAGCTAGATATAACTAAAAAAAACGCTTAATAATTAATATTATAGCCCTTTAGTAATTATATAAATACTATAAACTTATAAAAATCTATTAAATTAATAAAAATAATAATATCATAAATACTATAATAAAAGCTTTATTTAATAAAGTATTAAAAACCTTTATTAATACTAATAAAGCTAATATTTAAATTAAAGAGTAGGTAAAGTATATATAAGCTATATAAAAGTAATAATAATAATTATAACCTATAGAATCCTTAATTATAACTAATTATATCCCTATATTTTATAATTAGAATTTATTTAATAATACTTCTTTTAATTAAATTTTGTTTTTTATTTTTTTAGCTATCTTTTAAGTAATTTCTTTTATAAAAAAAAGAATTCTTTAGTATTAAAATTACTTTTAATAGTAAAACCTTAGTATAGGTAAAATACTAGGTATAGTGTATATAGGTAACTAGGTAGGCCTGCTATAATAATGTATACAGTTTAATTAGCTACACTGCTAACCGCACGCGTGGCTATAACACCACCTTTTTCTCACTTTATAAGCTTAGCTCTTAGCTTAGAAGAACTATTAATAATAGACCCTTTTTACATTGTTTTTGTTATTCATGCATTTTAGTATCTGTTTTCCCTTTATGAGTTATTCCTAACAATATATATTTATATCATTTTATTATACTTATTTTTAAAGATAAGTAGCTACCTTATACTATTAAAGCTTTTAAAATAATTTTAAAAATTCTAATAAATATATTAAAAAGGTTTAAAAGCCTACCTTTTTAGTTATCTTCATAAGATTATATATTTAGTATATATAAGTATATAGGTATTATAGTCTTTATACTTTATTCCTTATATTTATATACTTCTTATATATAAAGTAAGCTTACTTAAAGTATTTTTATTTAGGTAGCTAAATTATAAATACTAAATCTTTTCTTTATTAATATATAGTAAGCTTAGGTCTTTACTAAAATACCAATACTATAAGCTTTATATATATATATATTACAATCTTATTATAAAAAATATAATTATAAGGAAGTATAAAATTATTTTCAAAGAGATTTTTAAATAATTATAAAAAAGCTTATATTTAAAGAATATAATATTATACTTTTTAATAAAGGTAGTAAGTATTATACTTTATTTTATAGGTGTAAAGTATAAAGTACTATTAAATTTATAATACTATATACCTTTCTTTATTAAATAACTCTTTAATATAATATTTATATAAACTTCCTTAATAATTACTATATTTATTAATATAAGGTTTTCTATTAAAGTATTATTTTTTTTATTTAAAATCTTTTTAAGTATATAAGTCTCTCTTTTATTAATTTAAAAAAATATTATTGTAATATTAAAATAGTTATTTTTAATAAGTTTAAATATTTTAGGCTTTAAAAGGTTAATACTATTAACTATATATATTACTTTATAATTATTAAAAAAAATGCTTTTTAATAGTATATACTTTTTATACTTTAGAGTTATAAAAATTACCTTTAGTAGTTCTTTTATACTAATTAAGTTAAAGTTAAGAATTACTACTAAAATTTCTTTAAAAAAGCCTTCTTTAAGGGATTATAAAGCTTTCTTAGCTTACTTATTTTTCTTAATATTTGTTATGGACGAACCCGATTGGGTCATTGCGGATGTCAGCGCAGTCATACCGGTCACCCGGATCCTTTACCAGCTGCACCAAGCTGTAAAGCAAAAGGATACGCATTGATCAGGTTGGCAAGATCTGATCAATTGACATCTATATTGGTCGGTCGTCGCTAGGGTGGGTGCCAGCTGGCGCGGTCCGCACGCAGCCTAAGGTTAGGTCAAAGACCAAACCATAACAATATTAATATAAAGAGTCTTTTAATAAAAGCTTTTATAGCTTTATTTAGCTTTATTAAGTTTATTTTTTATTAGCTTATAATAAAAGTTAGTTTTTTTTTATAATAGCTTAGTATAAAACCTTATATTCTCTTATCTTTTATATATGCTTTTTAACTACTTTTTTATATAAATAATTATAGCTTTTTATTTTTTTTTAGCTTTACTTTTATTTTTATTATTCAAGTATATACTTAGTATAGTATAGATTTCTTTTTTAGTTAAGGTTTTAAAGGTTTAAGTTACTTTATAGTATTTTACAAATTTATTAATAATATTTTATAGTATTATTTCTTTAAAAAAGAATTAAAGTATTTAATAAGTTTAATAAGCTTTACTTTTACTTAAAAAGGCTTAAAGTATATTTTAATTATTTAAAGGAAATTATAAATTATATTTAGTTTTTAAACCTTACTAATATTATTTTATAAAGCTTTTTAAAAAGTATATTTTATAATTTAATTTAGTAGTTAGGTTATAAATTTATATATTTAGCTTTTTAAAAAAATATAAAATAGTATATTATTATCTTTACTTTTATAATTATATTTCTTAGTAAGAATTATACTTTAAGGTACTTAATAATTCTTTTTAAAGAAATTTCTTTCTTTTTAAGGTTACTTTATAGAGAATTTAATACTATAAAGTATATATTTAGCTTAATAAAGCTTATTATTTATAAATAAAAAGCTTAATATTTTTTTTATTCTTTATATTTATAAAAAGTAACCTTTCCTTTATATTTAAAGTACTAAAAAGTATTATTTATTATAAATTTATAAGTATTTATAAAGTACTTTATAATAAATTAACTATATTCTTTATTAATAATAGCTTTTAGCTTTTTAAAAAGATTTAATTCTTTTTTTAAAAGTATAAAGTTTATTTTATTTAAATTAATAACTTTTAAGCTACTTTTTTAAAAGCTTTAATTTAATTATTTTAATACTTTATAAATATAAGCTTTTTTATTAATATTAAAATTTATAAATTTATAATAAAAGTTATCTTTACTATTAAAAAGAAAATAAAAAGAGATTTAAATATATATATTTAATAATATAGATATATAGTATTAGTTATAAAGAGTCTCTTTAACTTCCTTTTAAGCTTATAACTAATATATAAAATATACTAAAAAATTAATAATACTATAGCTATTCTAAGTCTCTAGTAATTTATATATAAAAGAAAATAAGTAATAAATAGTGCGCATAGCCACAGCCCTCGCGTAGCGCGGGCTTACTATAATCCGCGCATTGTCTAGGCTCCACCTATGCGTTCCGGGCAACAACAACACACACAGAAAGTGGGGCACGAATCCCCGGTGCTCTGTGGAACCTTCTACCAGATTCAGATGCAGCCGGACTGCAACAACGAGTCAAATGCATCAAAATACATGGCATCATGTCCTCGCCAAATGGATAGCTGAAGGAGCATCATCGATTTTTTTTTCTACTTCAATGTGACGTACTGCCTCGAAACATGCCCGCCTCGTGCCAATGACCGGCTTCCCCTTCGCATTCCCGTGCTCATGCCTCAAAACGCCTCGTCTGTTGAGAGTTCTGACACCAATATAAATACAAACATACATATATACAACGTGAGGCACCAAAGCATGACATGATTCTGTATGCACCGAATTGGCTACTTGTACAAATATATACACGTCAGGTCAAGACCGCCTTCACCGTGGCCATGTCGACGAGCGGACAACCTCCCCTATGCATTCTCGTGTAGAGTTTTCAAGAATAAAAAAAAAAGGGGGGGAGGGGGCGGAAACAGGGGGGCAAAGACAAGTTGGAACTAGGAAACATGGAATAAAAAGAAAATAAACAAAAGAAAGAAACCAAAAGAAAATGACGCAGTGGTGCAAATGCCCCCAACTTCACCTCTCTCTCCGCTTCCGGTCGACATTCTTGACGCGCCTGTTGCTCATTGCCGTGACCCGCCGCGACTTGGCGTAGACCCGGAGAGCGTCTTTGAGAACGACGAAAAGACATCCGCCGATCAAGCTGCGGCCCCATTGCTGTTGCAAAAGCCCTGGTCGACCGCCCGGGCCGGCGAACATTGTCCAGGGGCTACGTGAAGGGGGCGCTGTCCAGCTTTTCGGCAGGACCAGACGCAGCATCTCTCCCATAGCAAACGAAACGCCCGGCAGTATGAGTGCACTGACGACCGAGTTGGAGATGCTGGACAATATTCCGCCGAGTCCCAATCTTCTAGCTGGCGGTGCCTGCGGAGCCTCGTGCCGGTCTTGCTCTTGACCACCATCTCCCGCCACTCCTTCAGGTGCCTCTGCTCGATCCAACTGTTCTTGGTCGACATCAAGCCCCACGTCCATCTCGGCTTCGTCTCGCCACACGTCTGGATCAGGATGACCGCCGTTGTCGTTGTTGTTGACGTTGACGTTGTCGTTGTCGCTGTCGCTGTCGCTGTCGTCGTCGTTGCCATCGTCGTTGCCATCGCCTGCAAAAGCTTCCAGTTCGACGTGTATTCCATCATCGCCCTCATCCTCACCACCGATGCCATCCATACCTCCATTGATTTCCTCAATCCGCAGCTCAAACATGATTTCACCGCCCTGGCCCTCACCATTATCGCCGCCATTGCCGTGAAGATCGCCGCCAACGTCATCATCGTCGTCTTCTGGTCCCAGGGCGTCCAGAATTCCCTGCAAGAGTCCAGCAAGGCCTCCTTCTCCATTCTGTTGTGCCCGTCGACCCTGGTTCGCGTCTTGCTGAGCATCATCATTGTCCGGTGCGGCGGGCGGCAGAGCGGGCAGGCCAAGAATTTGTCTGCTCAGTCTGTTCTCGTAGGGCAAGACAAATTCTCGCCACAGATGGTAGTAGACGGAACGGACGCAGGGAAACACGGCAATGGCTAGCTGAGGCGAAGGTGGCCATGCGAAGAAGGTGTCGTCATGCATGCTCTGGTACATGCCGTACTAATCCTCATGATATTAGCACAACGAATTGGCGTCTCTCTCTCTCTCTCTCTCTTGCCTCCTTTTCCTATAATTTCTTTTATATTCCGCTTGAATTATTTTTTTATTTTATTTTAAACCCAATTGAAAAAAAAAACTCACCAAAGACGCCACCGGCAGAAAAACCTTGTTGCTCAAATTAGGCAACAGCTGCCCGAAAAGCAACGCCGGCGCCACATTCATCATGACCAGGCTGCTCCAAATCTTGTCCCGAACCAAGCGAACCCCCGTGCCCCCGTTTCTAGCATCGAGCATCATACCGGGCCCCAGCAGGAACCGCATCATGGTGTTCTTCCCGGAAAAGGACCACATGGCCAGGGCGCCGTACATTTGCAGGCTGAACTGCACGCCCATGGCGACGCCCGTGAAGAGAATGTAGGGACTGGCCTTGGTGAATCGCTTCTGTATGAGGTCGTTGAGCGTGACGAGCAGGTCCCAGGGCCCTTCCATCTCGATGGCGGACTTGCACACGGGACATTTCAGGGGCTTGCTCGTGCGTTCGCAGTCTACCACCCAGGACAGCATGCAGTCTTGGTGAGCCTCGAGAGTGCATGGGCAAGGATCGACCCACGAGTCCAGCGCGTCCGATGGGTCTTGGTCCGTCAGGCAGATGAAGCACCGTCGAGGAGCGTCCGTCGGTCGGTCCGTCGGGACAGGTTGTGTTAATTCGCGCGCAAGTGCTGCTTCTTGTTCTTCGGCTGCCATGGCGGCGGTGGCTAGGCAGCAGTGACGCAGCGATGCCACACACTCGGGAATCGGGATGCAAAACAGCCGCAGTAATACTCGAAAGAGGAATGAAATCCTTTCTTTTTTTTTTTTTTTTCCCTCGTCCGTTTTCAAATCGTCATGCTTCGTACGAGGAGAGCTTCGTTCCGGTCGACGAGGGAAGCGATCGGGACAAGTCAATCCGGCGCAAATCCACGGCCCAAGGGCAGATGTCCAAAGTCACGGAATCAACTTTTGAAGAGCTAGCTCAGCAAAGTCAACATTGAAAGATCCGAGGCATCGTTATCGCTGCTGATGTCACAGCGCGGCCCAGGGAGGCTGGCCAATCAGGAAGTCTCGAATGGGTCCGGTGCACCTGGGCGGTCAAGCCTGCCAGAGCAAAAACGAAGGGCAGACGGCAAGTTGGTCCTGGTCTTGAAAAAAAGAAAAAAAGAAAAAAAAAAGAAAAAAAAGATAATGATAAATAGAAACCAAACATGACTCAGTCCCCGCATCGCTGGCCAACATCCCCTTTTACAAGACCATTTGCGGACCAGTTAGTTTCCAACGGGAGCAGGGTGAGTCCGTCGTCGAATGTTCAGGCATAGTCATTCCATAAAACGCGCAGCTGGGAAACTCAACACCGCCCAAGCAAGACTCCTCCAACATTTACCGACCGTTCTATTGTTAAAACGTGCGTAGTCGTGGGATGTGAATCTGCATCATCTAATCAATCACACGGTACAAGGGACGTGCACAAGCTGAGACGAGGGCACGCCTCAATCAAGGATTCCCGACGACGGAGGCACGGCAAGATGCGCAAAGTAAAGGGCCAATTCATTCATCATAATCTAAGGCATGACCTGGTCATCAAAGAGCCTCTCCATATCAAGAAAAAAACATTCTGCACGTAATCAACCCATCTCCAGTCACAACGTCTTGGACAAAAAGTGGCCGCGGCCATGGTCCACCCGAATCATTCGAACCAAGATAGTAAAATATCATCTTTACTGAAGCCGAAACCGTGAGTGGCCATCGTCAATGACTTAGCGGCGCTTGTGCTGCAAATATTTGAGTGGTCAGCTCCGTGACGCAACATTTCACACAGAGATATGCCTATGCCTGGCAGAAGGCATGCATGCAGGCGGCAAAGGTTGAGACACTTACAGGGCAGTTGGCGCAGGAGCAGCTAGAGCCGCAGCTGCAAGAGCCAGAAGTAGCGCATCCGCAGTCACCCATGATGTTAGAGAGAAACGGTTATGTCGAAAAGTTGGGAGGTATATTTGGTACGTGGTGGTGAGAGTGTGTTGAACGACGTCGATCTTAGTCTTAGCTGATGATAATAGAACGCAGAAGAGAGAGAGGCGGGGGAGAGGGCGTGGCAACCTTTTTAACGTCTGCTCGATGCAAAGGCTGGACGTTTGGAAGGAACGTTCGACAAGACCTAATGTGGGGATGGCTGGCTGACTTGCCACCCAGAGCGCCCGCCTGCGTCGCAGTAGTCCTACCCGCCCCTCACAAAAGGAGGTTCCCTTGGATGTGGCGACGAATGACGATGTAGATTGTGGCAACACTTTTGGTATCATGACTGCGCCTGTTGGGCGGACATCATCGGCTGGGTTGACGAGGTTCTTTGGTCTGCTGGGTCTACTGGGTCGACTAGTCCAACAAGTGACCAACTGGACAAGCTCACCTGGGGCGGGGTCTTCGCGCCGGCTTCGAGTCGGACGAATTGTCGTGTCGTAATTGCCCCTCTTTCCTCTCTCCAGGAGTTGTACGCTCTTCCTCTCATCATCAATAATGGACGCAAGTGAAAACCACACCGAAAAAAAACTTCAACAACCTTGCTCAGACTCGGATTGTTCCCCGTAGTTTCGACGCATTAGAAGCGAAGCACTGTCCAGGATTCTGCTGTCGGGACTCGAGATTGGGTGACGGCGTTTGTGGTGGTACCACATGACGAGACTAACGTCTTGATATTGGTCATCTTTCCACTCTGCAG
This sequence comes from Claviceps fusiformis PRL 1980, assembly GCA_000223055.1. Taxonomy (NCBI): domain Eukaryota; kingdom Fungi; phylum Ascomycota; class Sordariomycetes; order Hypocreales; family Clavicipitaceae; genus Claviceps; species Claviceps fusiformis. The sequence continues at coordinate 9,720 of AFRA01000154.1, forward strand.
GCTCATGGGTACCCGGCAAGTGAAAAAAATAAAATAAAAATAAAATAAATAATAAAATAAAAGAAGAAATCGTGATGACAGACTCGTCGACAACAATCAAACAACAGGCCAGGTGCGGGGTTTGTGCCTTTGTCACCACAACCCGCTTTCCTTTGGACAGCAATGAGTCATATATGTTCATGTCGGACTGCAGACGGAATGGAGAGAGCTAAGAGCACAGGCACTTGAAGACGACAAAAATTCCCGGTCTGTCATAGGAGAACCACCTGTTCTTAGACACCACCAGTTAGCACCATGGTGTTATTCGTGACGAATTTGGCCTACCATTTAACCAAATCTGGCTTCTGAAAAGAAAATACACGCGACGAGATACCCATCAAATGAGCTAACTGTTGACTATACCAGACTTTGCTGGAGATGACCAAGGTGACACCTAAGAAGTAATCGACGTCCAGTCGAAAAGAAGACGAAACCACTAACCAGGACTCGAGGTGTTTGGTGAAGTTGTCAGCGGCACAAAACAAGAAAAAAAAAAAAAAAAAAAAAGAAGACAGAGTGCTAACCATTCGTATCACCTCTCCCCTGTAGCAACCTGCCTTTTCGTTACAAGCATTACTATGACGAGCCTGAAACGGGTTTTGGCTGTGCCAAAGCATGTTGCTGGGCAAGCACGAGACTTTGCTTGAGGACATGTTGACCGGGAATTTCCAGTACAGTCCCGTACGCTGATTTGATGATTGGCCGTGGCAGTTGACCGCCAACCGCATATTCAGCATTCTCATACGAAAAGTTGAGGGCTTCGCGGAGAAACAGATTGACATCAAACTGCGAACCATAGGCAAGATTTGGGTTGTTCAGCACACGAACAATGTGGTGCCATGTCCGCAAGTACATGGACGTGACCCAAATAAAGGTTCTGGTAGCAGTTCCGTATGATTCCCGTGCCAGCCAGTCTAGGTACCAGGTGAGCTCGTCGCAGAGGATTCGCGGGACTCGCAAAACTCCGATGAGACCGACGACTTGACACTGCAGGCGAGGAGAGGCGGTGACATGATGACGGTGGAGACTGAAGAGCGTCGGACAGGGCCGGTACCCGATGTCCTCCTCTTGTCTCCGTAAATTGTACCAGATGCCGTCCCGTTCGGCCCGGTGGAAGTAGAGTCCCCAGTTGAATTCCTCCTGGACGAGATCCTGCGCACAATGTGTTTCGTAGGTCGCGATATCCACCTCGCGAGAGTCGTTAGGGTTTCGACCGTAGATGGGCGTGGGCGTGGGCGTGGGCGTGGGCATGAAAGCTGATGGCGCAAGTGAGCGTGGTATGCTGATGGTGATGTAAACAGAACCCGGTTCGAGATCTTTGACGGGCCGAGCCATGATAGGCGATGGGCGTGGGCGTGGGCGATGGACGTGAGAATTGAGCAGGAACTAGGGATGACAATGTTCTTGGTTCAAAGGAACCATGTTGTTTGCATTTGCAAAGAAAAGCAAGAGAAAAAGGAAAGAGAAAGAGAGAGAGAGAGAGCAAAGGCAACATGCCAAGTACATAAAGCTGTTCATACTTGGCTCGTCGGCCTGAGGTGGACGAGAATGACGAGAACCCCGATGGCCAGCTGTAGACAGCTGGCTAGGCAATTCCGGCTGACGGACGGCCGGCCATTTATTTCTCTGTTTCTTTGCTTTTTCTTTTTTCCCTGGCGAGCGAGCACATCCAGCATTTCAACGCCATGAATTGAAATGTTCACCAGACTCCAGCGTCCTCACCCAAAGCGTGCATGCGCCATTCCCTGGTCATCATGCGATTCACGCTGCTAACAGGCGGCATGCATATTCCGATGTTTTTCATCTGACGCCTCACGGAATTGGCCCTGAGCCCTCACCCCCGCATCCTCGGACGAGAGCTCATCACAGCCTAATCTAGGTAAAGCTCAAGCAAAGAGGGGCACGCGATCGCGCGATACTGCGGGGTTGTCGGAGTCGATCTACGGCCGGCTTGCGGGTGCCACGAGTTTTCAACCTTTCCTCTCTCCTCTCTCCTCTCTCCTCACACCGGAGTCTGGACCGAAAGAGGAAAAGAGAGAAGGAAAAGAAGAGAAGGAAAAAAAAAAAAAAAAAAAAAAAAAAAAAAAAAAAAAAACATCCCCCCGAAAACCAATACTATTGATGAAAAAGAGTAAAGTCCAACACAACACATATTCACTTGCTCGTCACCTTCAACCTCGGCATGTCTGGCCCCGTGCCCGTCGCGAAATCCTTATCGGATATTTACCCCGACGCCGCCTTGGCTGCTGAAGGGCCACGATGGAACAAGCTGCTTGCCACGTTTCAAAAGGTGTACGGCCACCAGGCAAGCTTCATTGCTCGATCTCCAGGACGAGTCAACATCATCGGCGAACACATTGATTATTCCCTCTATTCCGTCCTGCCCATGGCCATTACAGCCGACGCTGTCATGGCAGTAGCCGCCACCCCCACGGCAGAAGGAGCCTCGACGTTCAAGGTGAAGATTTCCAACATGGACGACTCCAAGTTTCCCGCCAAAGAATTCGACTTTGCTCTGGACAGTGACCTCGAAATCGATGCGACCCAATTCGAATGGACCAACTACTTCAAGAGCGGCCTTCGGGGCGCACTGGAGTTGTTGAGGAAGAAGCATGGGGACGCCTTTCGACCCTGTCATATGGAAATCATGGTCCACGGCACCGTGCCAGTGGGCGGCGGCCTTAGTTCAAGCGCGGCCGTTGTTTCGACCAGTGCCTTGGCAGTCATGTATGCCAATGGGGAGAATGTCGTGGACAAGAAGGAACTGACAGAGCTGGCTATTGTCAGTGAGCGTGCTGTCGGGGTCAATTCTGGGGGGTAAGTTTCCTTTTTATCCTTGTTCCCCTTTTCCTCCTTTCCTTCTCCCTTTTCCTTTTCCTTTTTTTTTTATTTCTTTTTTTTTTAATTTCCCCCAACAAATTCAATTGACCAACATGAGCACCTCGTAGCATGGATCAAGCCGCCTCCGTCTTTTCAGAACAGGGTTCGGCACTCTTCGTCTCATTCAGTCCTCAACTGGACGCTCATCCCGTCAAGTTGCCGCCGACGAACCCAGAGCTCTGCTTTCTCGTTGCGCAAAGCTTCGTCACAGCCAACAAGCATGTCACGGGGCCCATACACTACAACCTTCGCGTCGTCGAAGTCAGCTTCGCTGCCGCATACTTGAACGCAATCTTGAATCCGCCCGGGACCGAACTGCCCGAAGACGCTGGCCCCTTGGGCATCAGTCTCCAAGGCTTTCACGACACCTATTTCTACCACGCCAGCACATCAGGTTCCTCCGCAGCCAAAAGCTTGACCAAGGAAGAGGAGCTCGAAAAGCTCATCGCCGTCACCAAAAAGACACTAAGCCAGGAGGACGGCTACACGCGGGACGACATTGCCCAGGTTCTCCACTTGACCGTTCCAGAGCTTGAGCGTCGCTTCATGAGCAAGATTCCCGTCAGGGCGGACCGCTTCAAACTACGACAGCGTGCTCTTCATGTCTTCAGCGAAGCATTGCGCGTCCTGCGATTCTACACGCTTCTGGAACGGCCTCTACACACGGGCGCATCCGACACAACCCCCTTCAACCAGGAACTGGGAAGCATCATGAACGACACGCATGAGTCATGCCGTGTCCTCTACGAGAACAGTTGTCCCGAAAACGACGATATTTGTCGAATCGCACGCGCGGCTGGCTCATACGGCAGTCGACAAACGGGAGCCGGCTGGGGTGGCTGCAGCGTCCACCTCGTGCCAGCCGAGAAAGTGGACAATGTCAAGTCAGCCCTGGAGCAAGAGTACTTTTCCAAACTCGAGCTCACCGACGAACAACGAGAGCAGGCCATGGTTGTCAGTCGGCCCGCCGGCGGCAGTGCCTTGTACATGATCAATGACGACCAAACTGTTTGCTAAGCGTGGCGTACATCTCCATAGCATAATCATTGCCTCGAGAAAGGATCGTCTGTAGGATACATGGGTAACATTGGTAGATATGGTCTCATTCGCTCGCGTCTCAGATGAAGTTCTACTCCAATCGCCTGGGACTAAGAAGGAAATTGGGGGCGTCTTTCCAAGTGCTTCATATGTCTCTGGTGGATTGGAGCATGGTTTGATCTGACGAGCACGGGGCGTTATCATGAGGTTGCTTTTCACCTCGTGCTTCTTTGTACGTACACGTACAATGTGGATACTACGGCCTGTGTTGTATATGAGACGAAAGCATGCCGTTGAATCGGACGATTGGGGTCAGACACGGCCTCTTGTAAAGACAGGGACGAAAGCACTGAAAGCACTGAAAGCACTTGTATAATACCAATTGAATCAGTGTATGGGATATATTATACATGTTGTACAGTCGGTGTTTCCGATCTCGGATCTGGATAAAGAAGATCAATGTGGAATATCAAGTAGATGCGTGATGTAGTTTATATAGCATGGAAATGTAGATCAAGAATATCAAGATAGCCGAGACCGTGTAGACTAGAGTTGCTACGGTATCAAGTACATTTTATATCTATTAGAAACATAGACCACACATTGTAAATATATAGTGTCTTTAGCATAAAATATGGTGGATGTAAGACAAGACCATAGTTCATGAATGCAAGACTATCGTTTGGATAAAGAAAACAATACAGGTATTGAACGTAAAACAGCAGTTCATGTCGTGTAATGCATGGTTCATTCCCATCAGGAAATGATACCACTACTAAGAGAAAGGCTAACATCACACGCAGAGGTAGAATTGACTTTCTAGTATGCTAGAAATGGAGCCACTGATTGCATGGTAGGACCTTGTGTTCACAGCCTGTTCTACATGAAGAAGCACACGACAAGGGAGGGAGAAAGACGGAGAAAGAAAATACATACACACGAATGTTGTAGAGGCGTTTGCGGCGTGCATCATGTTTCTTCACTTTTCTTTTTCTATTCATTTTACAGTATTGTGTTTTTCTTTTTCATGTTTTCTTTTGGGTGATGTATAGATGTATAGATATATAGATGTATAGATGTATAGATATATAGATATATAGATGTACAGATGCACAGATATATAGATATATAGATATTCAGATACTCAGATACTCAGATATTCAGACATTCAGATAGATCATGTCAATATATATTGGTGTTACTCCTTCTCTACTTGTTCTCCCCTTCCGGATTCCCCCTCATCTTTCCGTCTTCATATTCCTCGACATACGACTACACCATTGCCACCAATATAACAAGCACAAAACAAAACCGAACACCATGCCCATACAACACAAGACAGGAGAACGACAATGATGGAGCAAACACGGAGAATCACAACACACAAGGAACATATTCATGAGATGACTGTAGAAATTGGTATGTGCCCATGCATGCTCCTCAACATGCATGGTGGGAGTCTATTTGCACGAGGGTAGTTGAGAGTATTTGGCGCGGCGAGTCTTGGCAGGTCTCAGGACTGCATTGCACATGTTGACCGGTATAGTGAGAGAAAGGAAAAGGAGGAAGAAGAGATTAAAGGAAAGAGATTGAAAAAAGGGACGAAAAAGAATAAAAGTAAGAAAATAAAAGTACTTTTTTAAAAAAAATAAAATAATTAAAAAAAAAGAAAAGAAAAAGAAAAGAAAAGAAAAGAAAAGAAAAGAAAAGAAAAGAAAAGAAAAGAAAAGAAAAGAAAAGATGAGAAAAAAGAAAAGAAAAGATGAAAGAAATATATATGAAACCTTTTTAGAATAGGATAAAAGATAAGAAGAAAGGAGAGGAAATAGAAAAGTAAAAAATAAGAATAAAAAAGAAAACTAGTATAAAATCACATATATTTACTACATATATTGTTATATTAAAGAATATAAATGAAAAGAGAAAAATAAAGGTGAGTAAAATGAAATAGAAAAATATAGAAAAAAAAATAAAAGGAAAAGAAGATAAAAAAAAATAATGTTTTAGAAACATCGTTTACTAATAAAATATTTAAAAAGTAATAACAATAAAAACTAATTCATTTCGTTTTAAATAATAAAAGAATACAAGTAATATAAAAATTGATTTCTTTTCCTTCTCAAGGAAAAAAAGAGACATGAAGGGAAAAAAAGATAAAAGAAAAGAAAGAATATAAAGAACAAAGATAAATAAAAGAAGAAATACAACAGCCAACCAGACTCATGCATACCACTCATATCTTACCACTCCACACTTCGCAAAACCACAAGTATGAGCTTACGTTGGGGGCGCGGCCTATGACGCTTATTCACCCGTCTTCTTCTTGGTTCGCAGATGACGGTGTTTGTACGAGCTGGGCATGCTACTCATGGGGTCTGTTGTGCGGTGGATGGGATACATATGGGGATGGGGATGGTATGGACATGGATTTTGTGCGCTGCCCTTTTCGGAGGTGGGGGGTGGCTGTGATGTGAAGCAGTGCTGATTTTGAGGCAGTGATGGGATGGGATGGGATGGGATGAGGATTAGGATTAGGGGGGGGTATGAGGTAGGGTATGAGGGGAGGAAAGTTATGGAATTGTGACTGACTGACTGACATACACACGCACAGACAGAGAAAGAGAAAGAGAGAGAGAGAGAGAGAGAGAGAGATTCGAATGTCATGCCATTCCACCACGGCTAAGCCCGCAGAATATTGAAAAATCCACTTCAACCTCATCCTGCAATCCAAGTACACCCACGCAGACATACATACCCATCATCGGACACGCGGCGCAAAGCCTCATCTGTCTTCCATCCGAAACAGCAGGTAAGCCAGATCGTGCCTGTCGTGCTGTGTGCATCAACTCCCACCGGCTGTGTCCAAGGCTGCCAGACTTCTGCAACCACGGCAAGAAAATGCAGTGGATTCCTCGGGAACAGAAACAGACTCGACGGCTCCATATCCGCCGTTCTCATGCATCCGCTCCCCCCTCCCTTTCGTTCATGGTGCGACGTGCGACTCGTGAAGTCTTGAGCTTCGGCTTGTGGACATGTTTATGTTTGGCATCGGAGCCAGGAATCAGGAGTGAACAAGTAAAGCTCCTGTTCAAAAGTGTCTGTGAGATTCTGATCAGACTCGATGTGTCCCCCATCCTCATTCATTTGTTTTACAACCCAGCAGCGGTCGATTCTTGACGCAACACAATGGCCGTTTTTGTGTCTGGTGGAACAGAATCAAGCTTGCCAAGGCACCATTCGTCGACGTCCACACGTGGAATCAGGGCCTTTCATGCAGGTATCGCATCCACGGGCCTCGCCTTACACTCCGTAGACTGCTTTCCCGGTCTCGAGGTCATGCTCGCGTTACGCTCGCTTACAACGTACTGTTCTTTGGATAGGGCTGAGAATATTTCCGAGCAAAAAACACAGCCCCCCCCCCCCATAACTACCCTTCAAAGTTCAAAAGCAAGGAAACACTTCAAGAGAGCATCGCTTGGGGACTTCGGGGCCAAACGGGCAAGAATTCTCCGACTCGTCAGCCAGGTGTTGCAGTCCAGCCAAGAGGGCTGATCGACAAGTTATACAGATTTGACCACGGACCTGCCAACAGGGGGACCAGGCGGACGGACGGCATTTGAACAATGTGAGCATGGTCCTTGGCAAAAGACATTAGTGACGGGTGCTTTCCGTTTTACATCTTTTATCCCAATTGTGCTGGCCACCTCACTGTCTTCGATTTTTCTTCTCAGTCTCGGCAGTTTGGTCTGGTCTGGAGGTCGAGAAAAGTGTCACCTCTCCCTGACATTCGCCACCAAGATCACTGCATAATTTCTTACGGGAAATGAATTCCATGCACGATTTCGTCTTCAACCGTTATCGCAAACATTCCACCCCTCCTGAACTTCCCACCAATCCGGGTGCGCTCGTGTCAAAACTTCCATGGGGGTACTATGCAACAATCAGGGTTGCCAAAGAACCAAGGCCACTGTAGGGTACTGCTACCCCCTCAAAGTTCGTGGGGGCGAACAAGGGCCCCGAAGGTATGTCATTGGGGGCCAGACGGTCGGTCATGTCTGTGTTTGCCCCTTGTCTGCCTTCCCATGTGAGCATCTCCATTGCCTGACGGGGGAGAAAAAACGAGACAACTGAGTTGTATTGGATCAGATGACACAAGGAAAGTAATAGCCGAAAACACTGATTCTCTCACTTCTTAAAACTTGTCATCTTCTCGAGCACAGTCGGCAGCAGGTTGCTGACGCGAAGGAATACCCTTCTTTGTCCATGCCAGAGGGGAGGTGAGCCGTCGTCTCTTTGCGTCCTCGGACAAAAAGACACAAACGCGAAAACGACGAGATCGATCATTCGTCAAATTATGACTAGTCCACAAAGGCCAGAGGCAAGCCTAATAAACCCACACGTTGGAGCCCGGCCACTCACATGACAACTCGTTCTAGCCGGTACCTTGAACATTAGCTAGCCTGACCTGAATGACTGAAAGGGGCAGCGTTCCATCGTGTCAATCATGACCGCTTGTGTACGATGATTGTTGTTTTTTTCTTCTTCTTTTTGCCCTTCTCCTTTTGCCCAATAATTTCCCTCGGCTCAACTAGTATCATTTCGGTAATGCCGGTTGCCGGTATGCGCCCGTACTTTCAATCAGGACCCAGGGGGTGGCATCATCTGCCATGAGAGATGCTGAACCGATCGGAAAGGTGCGAGAGGCGGCAGCTGTCCACCACCGAGTTCTCAAGTGTTGAAGGGCTGGACCCCAATTCGTCTGCAATAGTTGAACTTTGCTTCTGGTCTAGGGCACGGGCACGCTTCTGTTGCGACATGGCGACTGCGGAAGACAGAGAGAGGAAGAAATCTCCGTGGACGCTCACGCGGAAGCCCGTCAGACATGGATTCAGGTCAGCATATTCTTTCCGAGGAAGGTACCGACGCAAGCCAAGACAAGTGTTTGGGCAGGAGCAAAAGCCACGAGTGCGAATGACGGTTCCGGTCTGCCCGTTCGCCGTGACGGACTACTTTACTTGCAAGTACCTGATCGGTGAGCAGACACCGATGTAGGTACTTGGCTGCTTGGTAGCAACAGCCCAATGGCCAGCTTGCCGCCACTAAGGCAGATAAGCACCAAACGGCAGGCACCACGTTGCGCCACTCTTGCCTCAAGACTCCAGTGCGTGCTTGCTGCCTCTCCCAGATCCAGCAAGAGCATGTCACCGACACAACTGACCACGATATGGACTAATCAGGGCCGGTAGAAGACTGGGTCTGGCCATTTGAAAAGCTGGGGCCATGAAGGCTGGCGTTATTCTTGTCTTGCATTGCGTTTCCCTGTGCATGATGAGAAAAAAACAAAAAAACAAAAAAAAAACCACAAAAAACAACAACAACGCCATCTTCCTAATCCAGCAACGTCGATCTCCCCGACCTAACAGGAATAACAGGCATACGCGTCGTGTTCCAACTGTTATTCCTGGTCTTTTGACTTTGGTTTTTCTCGTCAACTGCCGTCTTGTCTCCTCCCCCCCCCCCCCCCCCCCAACTGACACCACAAAGGCGGAAAGGGGTGGAATTGGTTGCCCCAGGCTCAAACCCCAGCATCCATTTTCGCATGCACCTGTGTATGCATCGAAGGCATCAAAGGCTTGTGGCTCTTCTACAAAATGGTTAGTAGCCGGCGATCGATGGAACCAGCGACGGCGTTGATTCCACCTTGAGGCAGTCCTGCATGGAAAGGGTTTCCTTAGGGTCGGATCTCCGTCTAAATGGAAGCTTGCTTGCCACTCTTTCGAAAGACTGCGTACTGCGCACGGAATTTGTCGTCTGGCATGCAACATACGGTACATACCTACCTACCCACCTGCTTAACGCCCTACTGTAAGTATGCTGCAGGACGTATGTGTGGTGTGTGTGGCATCATGATTCATGGTATCATGGCATGGTGGCTGACAAGACAGGTTGCGATGCCGTTAGCCAGGTCGCTGTTGTTCATCGGACGGCGTATACCGTGCCGACAAGAAGGACTGGTTGCACAAGTAATCTCATAATCTCAAATCTCACGCACGTGTGCGCGTGCATCGGGGCTGGCCAACAAAGCTTGGCCAGCCTTGTTCGAGATGGAGAACAAGGCGTCTTTCACCAAACAGTTGTCCGCACAACACCCCGGCGTCTGGAACGAGCTTCCCCTCATTTGAAACGAGGAGATCGGACAGAGACGACCTGCCAGGACCTGCCAGGACCTGCTAGGACCTGCTAGCGCCTGCCTATTGCGAGGTTGGCCGAGGACAGGACTCGAGATCAAGGAGTGATTGACTTGATATCTCTTGTTTTGAACCCCAGACTGATGGCAGTGGACGACACATGCAGATGTATGTACATACCAAGTACCTATGTGCACACAGATGTATGCATGTGCATGCGGCATACGTCTGTATTGTGCACAGGTCTTTCCTGTCTGTTGATTCGATATCACATTCAAAATCGTATCCATCGGGCCTCAGTCCGTTGGAGTTGGTCAAGGAGTTGCAAGTGCATATCGTTGACACCAACCCCCCTAACCCAACGCCTTCGTCTTCGGAACCAACCGCCTCGCCTCGTGCCCCCGTCGTTCGTCTGATCAATCTCACCACAAACCATCAATCCCTTAGTCCCGCATATCCGAGTCCCTGGCCGTCAGCTTGGAATGTGATGCCAATTGAGCTTCTATTTTTGTCTCCGTCAACATTCAAAACATTTTTCTTGCGAGCACTTATTTCTCCATGACGCAGAATGGCTCATGCAACGTTTGTGACTCCGTCACCAGCCTAACCTGCTTTTCTATTCGCGGCAGGATAGTAGGATGGAAGGAAAAGGGTTGTAAATGTGCACAGGCGGCATTCTTATCGAGCCCATGGAAAGCTCAAACGCACCTGAGCAGCACCAAGTTCCCCTGAGGTTGTTTTCCCTTTGTCTTATCAGCATATACATATGTGCGTATGTAAATACATGCATTTGTAGCTTGCAAAGGAATTGCGCACTCCCATGTTGGCTTGTTAGTAGGAGAGAAACCCGCGGTTTACCAGGTCCTCCTCTTGTGCTTTCTCGTTATCGAGTTTCTTTGTGACTCCTTTTTATGAAAAACCCTTGAAGGGAAGGAGACAACAGCAGCGAGGCTACACGCCACAAACGCCGCGGTGTCAGCTCCCACAGCCGTGCATGATGGTTCAAATGCTGTCTAGTCGGAGAATGCTGATACTCGGCGCCATACAACATAGCCAGCCTCTACCTGACGGCTAGCTAGGCTAGCTAGCATTGAGACTAGCTTTCACGGACAATACTGACCTTCTTCCCGGGTCCCAAGCGTCTGGGCTCCTGGATGGTTTGTCTTACCACACACAATGCACATTCGCCGGCGCAAGACGCAGACGCAGACGCAGACGCATACGCATACGCATACGCATACGCACACGCATACACTACTCATACTCATACTCATACTCGTGCACATACACACATACACACATACACTCTCACACGCACATACGCACCGAACCCCCTTGTTCGTGATGACTTGACTTGGCCCCAATGCAGTGCCAATCGAGTGGACAGATGTCGGCCCAACCCGTCACATGTGGTGGTGTTCTTGGTCTCTCACCAGTCCTCCGTCCTACGTAGGTCCTTTTCAGAGGGCCCCTTTGAATCCTGATAGAACGGGGTGCAATCGCTCGCCTCGCCTCGCCTTACCATCCATCCACTTTCATGTTCACATTTCCAACCACTCCAAAAAACCCGAGCCGCAACCACCCTCTTTTGGTCAAGGGAGGGAAAAGAGAAGGGAAAAAAAAGAAAGAAAGAAAGAATAGAGTCATTCTCTCCGTCCTTGCCCTGCTCATAGACAAGGACATGTATCCCCGTCTCCACTTTGAGTTGAACCCGATGCTTGAATGCACCGACGCCGCCGCACGGGACAGCCCATGAGCCTCGCTGACGAGTTTGTTCACCACCTCAAGTGGACGGGTTGTCGTAGCTCAACAGCCGCGGGTTACATGACCTTGATACCTGCACTTGTACCTTGAAATGCGGACCCTGGGGAGAAATCGTTGCCATCCCCATGAAAGCGTCAGAGAGTGACAGCCATCAGGAGCTCATGTCCCTTTTCATACGAGTAGTTGAAAAGACCAAGGAGGCCATCCCGATCCAACGCCACGCCTCAAGCCATAAATACACTGGCTCGACGTTTTCCCCCGAATTTATCAGAATCATTCAGCAGATCTCTCCAGCATTTGATCCTGACCTGTTTGGCGTCCGGCATTGCTGAAACACACATAAACACGCATACACACACACACACACACAGACACACACACACACACAGACACACACACACACACAACCCAGGAGCCTCTGCAGACACACTCCGCGATACCCTTTCTCTTGTTCAGAAAATATTTCGAGGCACACCAGCCTACATACTGTCATCACAATCGTCACCACCGTCATCACCATCATCACCATCATCATAAACCCCGTCCGCATGTATTAACTACCCAGACTGTACTCCTGTCACGCCACTGAACCTCTGGCTTATTTACAGAAGTATATATGGACTTTGATGAGCAGCCAGTGAAAGGCACATTTTTGTTCTCAAATTCCCTGTCTCTAGTCAGGTTACCATTTTCTTTTTTCTTTTCTTTGGAAGCTGGTCACGAGTGCAGCATCCCAAAGAAGGTATCCACGATCTATCATCATGTCCTGTGTCTCGAGCCCGCCCTGCATGATGACCCCAGAGTCGGACGTGGACAGTCCGTTAGCCATTTCACCTTCCCCCCACGGTAACAACGCTCGTGTCGTTATCCGTCAGTTGTTGGACAGATATAGCAGAGAGGAGATTGATCGCTTGGTCGCAGAAGAAGCATCTTCAAGCTCAATAGGTAGTAGCATCATGTCCTGTGACTCGGAGTCGGGGAAATTTTTTGCGTTTTATTTTCTGTCTTTCTGTCCTTCCTTCTTCTTTTTTACTTCTTTTCAAAAAAAAAAAAAAAAAAAGAAAAAGAAAAAGTTCTTGTACTTCTTTTCATAAAGAATGAAATCGTGCTGTTCAGAAACTGACCAAAATCGTTTTGAGCAGAAGGACACTTTGGACGGCCAGACACGGCAGGCTCTTACCATACGCAGAAAGACAGCCTGAGTCCTCAATCGGCAGGTTTGAAGCACGGCGACACTTGTTACAGCACGCAGACTTCAAACCCGCGACGGACTGTTTCGCAAAGATCACAACGGCAAGCAACGACTTCGGGTAGAGGATCGACCGTGCCTCGTGCACCACCGAGAGTGGACTACGCTTGTGGACTATGCGCCGAGGAGAGCATTCGAAAGACATGCACGCGACGCAACGATCTCAGGCGACACATTGAGAATTTCCACAACAGAAATGCGGTATGGTTCTGCCAGCATCCCGGCTGCAGGATGGCATACGACTGGCAGAGCGCGTACCAGATCCATCTTCGGACCGCGCATGGCCGCTCGCACATGAACGTTGATGAGGCCATGATCAGAGTGTGTCCACAGACAGTGTTTGCCTGTGGGTTCGAAGACTGCAGCAGGGTGTTTGAATCGTGCTCGGAAGACGATGCGGCAACTACGCTCAAGGAATACTCGGGTCATGTGGTGAAGCATTTCGAGGAAGGCTGCAACGGTGGCCGTTGGAGTTACTCGACCAGGGTGCGCAACCTACTGAGGCAATCTCGGGTGTCTGCCATGTGGGAAAAGTCGTGGCCAGAAACGGAGCGGCCGAGGCTGCAATGGGACACGCAAACGAGCATGGCCGCGCGGAAAACCCTTGAGGCAGGGCACCTAGAGAGGCTGCCCTTGTTGATACGGTCGTTGATTATCCTGGGTTCAGACGGCGGTGATGTGTCCAAGTTGGAAGGCAGGCTCGAGCCGCCCATCAGGGGGAAGTGTCCGGCTCCGTACAGCCACAGGTTTTCGCTTAATGATAACACGCACACGCAGGCAACACGCAGTCCACTATTGCAACATGACCTGGAGCGAGACATGAAGCCGTTCAGGGTTTCTTCCGAAGGACACATGGGCTTCGAGTACGGGTCCGGCCTCGACCCCGGCAGGTATACAGGGAACCGGATGCAGCCAGCAGCACAGCAGGTGCCACGGTCCATCGGTATCGAGACAGTCGAGGCAGTGGAGGCAGTGGAGGCAGTGGAGGCATTCGATGCCGAGTTCGTGGAGCGGACCATGGACCGACGGCAAACGCAGCATGGCAGTTACTCGGATGCAGGAGCGGCGAGCTTGCGACATGTCACTCCGCCCCATCATCATCAGCTGTTCTACCACGGCCCAGCAAGTTCGGCCATGTTTACTGCATCTCCCGCGACATTACCGGCAGCCCTGCAGCCACCCCAGCAGCGGTACATTGGGGCGACACAGGAACCTGATACGAACTCGGTCATCAGCCCGGTAGGCTTCCACGGCATGCAGTCAGTCGCAGCGGAGCTTGGTAGCGGCATGGATGGCATGGATGTGGACATGGCCGGGAGTAGCATGGACAGTTATCATCATCACACGGCAACTGCACCACCGGCTGCACCTCCACCGACCGATGTGCACCCCAATCGGGAGTGCTGGATGGGGCAGTATTCCCACATGGCAATGAATGCTACGTCCTTGTCCTCTGCGGAAGGATATGGTGGTCTGAGCAGCCAATGCAGCACGATGAGACCAGAGCAAAACCGCATGCTTTGAATACTTGTCTTGTCCCAAGCGATGATGGTTGTTTGGTGTTTTTTTTTTTTTAAAAAAAAAGGAGAAAAGAAACGAAAAAAAAAAAAACAATCTTAATTTTTTTTTTGTCTATTTCTTGATACTCGATGGGGCTTGAAGTCCGTCTAGTGGACGGCCTGGATCCCACAAACAGCTGACTTGGAAGTTGAACGGATCTTGTACGGATATACCCATGTAAGCCTCGATGACATAACGATGGGTTCATTCTCATGTCTTGGCACAACCGGTTGAAGGGACTGGAGCTAGCGACCGGGCAACACGGCAACACGGCAACATGGCAACATGGCAACATGGGGCGGAAGACAAGTACATAATCGCACAGCAACATAGACCAAGTGCCTCCACATCATACAAACAGCGAATTGCCAGGATCAAGCCAGCCGCGGTATAGCACGATGCAGTAGCAGGCTAAACCATGATCAAGACGGGCGTCGATGGCGGTGAAGGTGATATAACATTTGCCCGTGGTCAAATTCCATTGCACGCGACACAACGTAGTGCACTTTGACTTGTGTGTGCAGAAAAACCAGGTGGGCGGATACATGTTCCGGTTTGCGCCCTGAGTTCGTGGGTTCCTGGGCCTCGGGGAAAAGGGGTCCGAGGCGAGGACTCAGGGGTCAGGACTCAGGGGTCAGGACTCAGGAGTCAGGAGTCAGGAAGTCAGCAGAGGAAGGGCGAGAAACAACCAGGTGGCCGGCCCATGGGCATGCAACGCGTTTTTTGTCCCTTTCTTTTTTTTTTTTTTTTTTCACGAAACCGACGGACATTCTATTGTACAGCACACTGCTGGTCAAGGTGGCACGTGTGGGGTGATGACCATTGGCTATGAAAAAGTACATGTATGGAGAAGCCAACAAGCATGGCGGATTCCGGTCTGCGGAGATTTACAAATGGGATAGAGTTGGCTGAATCAGAAGTACCTTGTACCTACCTAGGTACCTAGTAGGGTTAAGTTCTTAGTCAGTGTCACATTCCTCCAACCCCAACCCATCGTGAACCCATTGTCCTACATTATCGAATGTGTGCGTGTACATGTACATGTACATGACGTATGTACATGTGCACACTGCACATTCCTGAGTCGAGGGCACACCTGCACATGCCGTCCATGTACTCCTCTCCTTCCGTGGGAAGCATATACTATACAGCCCGAGCATGGGGTCTCTGTGACAAGGGCCAAATTATAAGGGGCTTGGAATGCAAAGATTCTATTCTGACAATAATCGACTTTGGCTCTCTTGGGGGTTCCGAGGGATCTAGAGGTCTAGGTTCCCTCTAGAGGTCCTAAGGGCCGCGGAAATCTTATATATATGTGCTACAAGCAAGGATACCTAAGGTCCTAAAGTTCCTCTTATGCGTGGGTGCCTTGGGTTAGCTACGTGCACCCTAGCATATATAATACAATCCCCCCCCTTTAAAAGACACTTATTTTAAGCATTTATAATGTCTTTATTATAGTGTTAAGGACTTATAGGTTACTTAGTTTACCTAAGTTATTAGTTATAAATTATTTAAGTATAGCTTTAGCTCTATTCTTAATAAAATATTTATAAAGTTTCTATATTTAGTGTTTTCTTATAGGCTATCCTTCCTACTTTACTAGGTATTTAATATTATTACTAATAGTTTATATATTATAGATTTTCTTTACTTAAAAGTTTTTAGCTTTAATTAGCTTAGCCTTTTTTAGGACTTAGTTAAAATTAATATCCTTTTTAGTATAAAAGGGCTTAATTAAAGAGATATAGAAGGAGTTATAAATATATTACTCCTTTAGTAATAATAGCTAAACTATAGTAATAAAGATAACCTTTAATATATAGAAAGGCCCTAATATTTTTTTATTAAGCTTCTTTATAGGCTACTTAATATAGATATTTTTAGTGTTAAGTATAACTAACTAACTTTCTATATATTCTAAAGGGGATGTATACTTCTTATTTACTTACTTCTTTACTTATTAATAGCTTTTCTCTAATTATTTCTTTACTTTATTATATACTTATATTATTTAGTGTATATATAGTTAGCTCTTAGGGTTTAAGGAAGCTCCTATTAGTAAATTATATACTACTAGGTAATATTTATAGTTAGTAAAAAAGGGTATTATTCTAATTACTATTAAGGATAAATTATTATATATAAATTTAGCTATTAATAATAAATCCTCTTAATTAAATATCTTATAATTTATAAAGGTATAGAGGTATATCTTTAAAATTTAGTTAGTATATTTTATTTATCTATTAGTTTAAAGATAAAAAGCTATACTTATTCTACTCTTAATACCTATTAGTTTAAGGAAATCTTTTTATAATTTAAATATAAATTAAGAGTTATAATTTAAAATTATATTTAAAGAGATACTATAGTATTACTAATATTTCTTTATAAAAATATAAAGAAGGTCTTTTATTTTCTTTCTATCTACCTTAAAAGGCATAAAGTAAGCTATTTTTATAAAGGGGTCTATTATTACCTAGATTAAATTATAACTATTAAATACTAGTAATTCTATAATAAAGTCTATTATAATAGATTGCTATAGCTTATAATATAACTTAAGTAGTTATAGTAATCTATAAGGTATATATTAGGGATTCTTATTTTATTAATAATTTAGGTAGCTTTATATATATTCCCTAGTTATAGGTTCTAACTTAGGCTATTAAAAGTTATAGGTAATAAGTTTAATAGTTTTATTTATTTCTATATAGTTAGCTACTTTTATATTATATTTAGAGAATATTACCTCTATTTTTATAGATTTAGGGATTTAAAGGCATCCTTTTTAATATAATATTCTATTCTTAATAGTAATATATTTATTTAGTTCTTTTTATTATAATGCTATATAGTACCCCTTATTAAATAGTGTAGCTACTTTAACTTTACTTATAAAAGTAGGATCCTATTAATAGGTAGTTAGACTACTAATATATATAAAGGTAATTAATAGTAATAGTGTAAAGTGCTTAGGTTTTAATACTATTATAATAGGTTAATCCTCTTCCCCCCCTTTTTTAAATTAGTACTATAGTAGTTATAATAAAATATTTACTTTATTATTCTTTTTATTAGATTAGTAGGTAATAATAAAGTTATAGCTAGAGAGCTTTTATAACTACCTTATTTATTATTAGTTAAGGACCTTTACTTTAGTAAAGTATTCTAAGTTATAATAGTTTAAGAATACTTTAATATAGTGCTAAGTGCCTTTTAGATATTATCTCTACTTTTTAAAGTAGTTAATAATAGCTAAGAATTCTTTATTATAAATCTTATAATTAATCTCTACTAGTAAAAGCTTTTAGGAATAGAAGGCAATAGGGTAAAGTTAACTATTAGAGTCTATTTATAAGAGCACTCCCCCTAGAGTGAAATCTAAGGCATTAGCCTTAATAATTGCTAGTTTTAAAGGGTTAAAATATATTAGGATAGGCACTATTAAAAAGGATGTTTTTAAGGAGTTAAAGGCTTATTATATATTAGTTAACTAGGTCTATGCCTTTTAATTAAGCTTAATAGAATCTATTAGTAGCTTTATAATCTTTAAGAAATCCTTAATAAAGCAGTAGTAAAAGTTAGTAAAGCTAATAAATTTCTATACCTCCTTTAGGGTTATAAGGGCTTACTATTCCTTTATATAAGAGGTCTTTACATTAGATATTAAGATTCTATTAGTAAATATATTATATTCTAAGAATTCTAGCTTTAAGACCCTTTAGTAGTACTTATAAGGGGCTACTGCTAGGTTATATTTTAAAAGCCTATAAAGCACTTCCTTAACTAACTTATTATATTCTTCTAGGCTCTTAGTATAGATTAGAAGATTATCTATATAGACTAATAGCCTAGTATTAATAAGGTCTTAGAAAATATAGTTTATTAAAGCTTAGAAGGTTACTAGGGTATTTATTAACCTAAAAGGTATAACTAAATACTTAAATAAGCTATACTTATAGCGGAATGCTGTCTTTTATTTATAACCCTTAGCAATCTAAATAAGGTTAAAGCTAGATTTAAGGTTAATTTTAGTAAAGTATTATGCCCCTTATAGTTTATTTTATAACTCCTAAATTAATAAAATTAAATACCTAATAGGTATAGTAATTTTATTAATCCCTTTAAAATTAATAACTAGGTAAAGTAGGTCTTTTAAATCTTTTTTATTAATAAATATTAATAGCACACTATAAGGAGCGTTAAATCTATAAATTCTCCCTATCTTTAGTATATTCTTTAGCTAAGGTTTAAGTATAGCTAGTTCCCTTTTACTTATAGTATATAAGGGGCCCTAAGGAGGTATAGTGCCTTCCTTAAGGTTAATTTTATAATTTTATAGTTAATAATTAGAAAGCTAAAGGGCTACTTTATTAGTTATAATTAAAAGGAATTTATAGAATTCTTTAAGGATAGTAGCTAGAGTAGTATCTAAGGTAGCCTTTATTACTATAATTTACCTAAAGCTAGGTTCTTTTAAGTAAAAGAGACTATAGTAATACTCTTAATAGTATTATAAAGAGAAGAGAATATAGTTAAAATCTTTATTAAATAGGTTAGCTAGCTAATAAATTTATATTTACTAGTAGGGAAGGATTATATTATAGTTAATAAGGTTGCTAAGCTTAAAGGTTAATTTAGTAAAGTAATTCTCTTAATATCTTAATACTAATAGTATTATAAAGTAACGCCCCTTAGTTATATTTAATGTATTATTAAAAGTATAGAGAGTTTTTTTACTTACTCTCTTCTATAGTAAAAGGTTCTATTCCCTTACTATTCTTAAAAAAAACACTAAAACACCACTATTACTATTTAATAGTATCTTAATAAAGACCTCTTTATTATTAATTAGTAATATTATATTAACTATAGGTTTACTTCTAACCTATAGTTTTTTTATAGCTAGTTTCTTAGCTAAGGGCTCTAGATTTATACTATAAATAAATATTATATCCTTTTCTCTCTACTATTTATTTCCACTAAATAAACTATAAATAGCGTTTAAAAATCTAAGTTAGACTCTAAGAGCTTATAAAATTTATTCTTTAAAAGGTTATTAGTAGTAATACTAATCTTTAAAACCTTTAGTAATAGAGGCTTTTTTAGTTCCTTTTCTTTAGCCTTATATTTTAAAAAAGAGACCTTTAAAGCTAAGAGTAGCTCTTTCCTATCTATATCCTTTTAAGTATAATATATTAAGGTATTATAGGTATCCTAACTATACCACTAATAGTTAACTTTATTAGTTTTATAGTAATTAATAGTAGTCTAGTCTATACCTTAAAGGGTATCCTTAATAGTAATTTATTATTAAACCCCTTTAAACTTACATTATTCTTTAGTGTTTAAAAATAAATTTAAGCTATATAGGCATTAGTTTAGTAACTCTTTTAGTTAGCCTAACTTTAAGTGCTTTAAAGTTAAAGTAAATATGCCTTTTCCTTACTAGTTTAGTTTAGGGTTAAATAATATATTCTTATATATTTACCCTACCTTTAATATAGCGTTAAGGAAATCTTTATTAAAGTTAGGAAGTTCTCTTTAGTAAAAGTATATAAGTTAAGTTATTTTATTTAAAAGCATCTTTAAGATATAGATTTATAGCACTACTCTAAATTAATTTACTAAATTATTTAAATTAAGCAATTTAATAAGGTATTAAGTAGTGTTACTATAATATTTTAATTCTATTATTTTCTTATAGTTTTTTAATGCTTCTACTATGTCTTTAAACTATTTCTAAAGGGTAATAGAGTATAAATCCTATAAGTTAGTTACCTATAGCAATTTAACCTACTTTATCCAATGCTAATGCTAGATTTAAGCCTTATTAGTAAGTAGTAATCCTATTTAGTTAATTTTAATTTAGTTAGAGGGGAAACTTTTAGTATAGAATTCTAGGTAAGCTATAACTCTTAACTACTAAAGCCTAAATTTACTTAGATTCTTTTTATTATAAGTTAGTAGCTTATTAAGTTATATAGAATTAACTTAAGTAACTACTAGCTATCCTTAGCTTAATAGTTAAGCTAATAGTCTTAGGAAATAACTATTACTTAAGTCTTCTAGTAAGCTAAATAAGGGTTTTAATAGTTTTAAGGGCTTTAGTAAACTTAGTAGCCTTTATAGAGTCTTTAAGTCTAAGTTACTACTAAAGGGTTTATCCCTTAGGTAGTTTTACTAATAAAAGGTTCCTAAGTATTATAACCTTTAATAGAATTCTCTTTTATTTTATATATATATTAAATAAAGATTCTCCTCTATAAGGGTAAAGGTAAAAGGCTTATAAAGTGCTTTAAGGGTGTTCTAAAGGAATTCTATAGCTACCCTTTACTTAATCTTATTAAGTATTCTTATAATATCTATAGGTTTCCCTACTTAAGTATTCCTTAAGATATTTTTAGCTACTAACTTAGTAAGGTTATAGAACTTATTAAGTTAAGCTTTAGTATATTTATTTAAATCCTTAGGGCTTAAGTATTATTTAGCTAGGAGGCTAGTAATTTACTTACCCTATTAATACACTTAATAAATCTAGAAGTTTACTTAAGTTTTAATATTTTACTTTATATTAAATAATTTTTTCTATAGGGCTTAAATAGCTATAGTATTTTAAGCTTATACTTATTAAAAGTAAATAATAATAGCTCTTTATTTAGTTTTACTTTTAATAAACTATATAATTTAAATATAAATATTACTAGTAAACTATTAAGTAGCTTCTTTTATTTCTTTCTAAAGCTTAACTATATTTTTTTAGCTAACTAAGATACTATTTATAATAGTATTAAATAACTCCTAGTATTAAGCATATACTTCCTAGTAGTATTCCTTAATTATTCCTAGGTTTTATTAATTATTTACTTATATATTCTAGGCCTAAGAGATAATTATCTTATATATCTCCTTTATTTATTAGTTAAAATAGGAGATATTTATAGAAAGGGCTAGACTAACCCTAGCTAGGAGGTTAGGTATGTCTTTTATAACTATATTAAAGTTAAAAGAATTATAAATAACTATTTATTCTTTTTTAATGCTAGCTAAAGCCTTACTTATAGCCTTACTAATAGTTACCTTAGTAGATATAAAAGGTATTATATTAAGGGAAGGGAAGTAGTAGTAATTAAATTTAGAAAGATAAGGTTTTAATAATAATAAAAGTAAAGGCTAATTTAGGGAATTAAGGAATTTCTAAATAGTTTATTTTAGGTTAATAAATAAATAATTAAAAAAGAAGTATATTCTAACTATTTATTTAGTAAAGGAGGTAAGCTAGTTATTATTTACCTAAGGGGTATAGGGTAGGGTAGCTAGCCTATTAGCTTAGCTTTCTTTTACTAATAAAGTAAATATAAATAATAAGGAGAATAAAAAAAAGGGTTCTTATAAGGGCTCTAGTAAGGCCCTACTTATAGGGTTTTAGTATTATTAATATTAAAAAGGGAGAGTAAATACCTTTAAGAGGTTAGGCTAGCCTTCTAAGGTTCTTCTAGTGTAGGGTAAAGCAGTATAAGTAGGCAAATTCCTATTATAAGGGAGGAAAAGTTAATTATTTATAATAAGGGCTAAATTATAAAGGGCTTAGAATATAAAGATTCTATTCTAATAATAATTAACTTTAGCTCTCTTAGGGGTTCTAAGGGATCTAGAGGTCTAGGTTCCCTCTAGAGGTCCCAAGGGCCGCGGAAATCTTATATACATGTGCTGCAAGCAAGGATACCTGAGGTCCTGAAGTTCCTCTCATGCGTGGGTGCCTTGGGTTGGCCACGTGCACCCTAGCACGTGTGACAGTCTCACAACCGCGCCATCATATCCCTCTGGTCCTCTATATAGCCGTCTCTACTGTACATGTTGTCCGAACGGGATCTTGATTCGCCTTTTCAGATACATCAGTAGGCGCAATACAACTTTCAACTTTGATTGTGCAGAGGTAGAGGGTGGTGACCAGAGCGGGTTGCCAATGAAGTAGCTTGGGGTGGCGTGGCGTATACTTTGAGAGCACGTAAGAGAATCATAAGTAATACATATATATATATATATATATGGGGAAATGTGCCTATTAGTAGGTAGCATTCTTGCTAGTGGCGCAAGGGTGTAAATGTCACTCAGTGGCCGCCGTGTAAGCCACTACACCAGGATAAAGAAAGAGATGGAGTAGTTTACATAGAACGTCATCTCGGCTATAAGATGGTAATATTCTTTATGCTAGCCTTGTAACGCTTTCGTATCTCTACCATCAGAATGAACAATATTTATGTTTTCAACGTGTTTATCGGATCCGTTCGGGGCACATACCCCCCCCCCCCCCCCCTTCGGTCAAAGAATGGGCATGAAATTGTATGGAGGTGTATTTCCCATGGGCCTCGGGACCTGATGTTATGGTCGGAAGGGCTTGCAAGGGACTAATAAGCTGACATGTACGAAAGGGGTTGAGAAAGAGGTTTCACAACGGAGGAAAAAATGGGGGATTTTCTTATTGCCTGTGGGGGGGGGGGGGGGTACCAAGAAAGAATAGGTTCGTTTTATTTCTTGTACGTCTACGTCTTCTCCTGGGGTTCTTTTTCATTTCTTTACTTCTTTGCTTCTTTTATTCTCCGCTTGTCTCTTATTATTTTTATGCACTCGATATTTATCATACCTTCCTCTATCATACGTTCATTATCCTCTTCATGTCTTTTCTCCCTTCCCTTTTACACCCTTTATCATTACCCCCGCAGGCCCACAACCTCGCCTCCGGCCCGTCCTGGTCGACTTCAATGTGGATACAGGCAGATGGCTGAGGTGGCATGCCCGGAAATGCCCATCTGTATGTATGTGCATGTTGCCTGCCGGCGGACAAAAAGAATGCACGTGCCGGCGAGGATGTGACGGGGACGGGGGAAGGGCGGAGAGGCGGAGAGGTGGACGGGACGGCAGAGGATGGCAGAGGATGGCATATAGGAGGACGTGTGATTTCACCCGCGGGTATTATAGGTGGGTTTCTGAGGATTTTGTCTTGTCCTTTCTTTGCTTAATTTGTGAGTCAAAACTGGCGTAAGAAAAAAAAAAGACGTTTGATAAAAAACACGTTCTAAAAAAGAAGCCGTTTCAAAAAAAAAAAAAAAGAATGATGATGATGAAGAAGAAGAAGAAGAAGAAGAAGAAAAAGAAAGAAAAGAGGTTTACAAAGGAGAAAGCCGAACAAGAAAAGATGTGTAAAAAGAAAAAAACAATATTTAAAAAAGAAAAGGTGTAACCACAAGAAGGTGTTTCTGATAGGATTTTTTTTTATTAAAAAAAGACATTTCTAAAAAGGAAAGACGTTCTTTTTGTTTAAAAACTACACAAAGAGAAAGAAAAACTACACTTTAAACTAAAGACTTGAACAAAAAGATTCGGAAAAGACCACCACACCATATACACAGATTGCCTCTCTAAACAAGAAACTATAATTAATAATTGAAAAAAAAAAGCCTTTAATTTTGTTTTTTGTTCTTTCTTTTCTGAATGAAAAAAACAAGGCACAACCCCTACGTAATCCACGAAGCCATACCGCACATCTCTCGTCCATCCCGATTCCCCGGGCGTTTCTCAACCCATGCGTCATGACGCATATCCGTGCATGGACATGGAGAAAAGAGCGTACGTACACGGTATACATGACATCTACGTACATACAACACGCATGCGCGGCCGAGACAGCCCACCCGATGTTCCACGATGTGCATCTTGGTCCATGTGGTTCCCCCCGCGGATATCTTTGCCGGCTGCAGTCAGGGTAAGCAGGCGTCGGAGAGGAGAGAGGGGGGGGGGGCGGCGGCTTGGATTACATGCCTGGATAGATAGGACGTGTATACAGACATACATATGTATGTAGATGCGTGCGTACATGCGTACATGCATCGTACGTGATACTTGATGGCGGACCATTGGCCTCCAAAGCCACGTACATCATTCCGACGGACAGGGCTACGCCGCCAGTCCCCATGACGTGTGGTCCGTGGAGGGGCGCAGTGTGGTGACTTGGTGTTGGAACTCTCGTAGCATCGTGACGGGGTGTTTCGTGCGGTCAAGTGTCATCCAGCGGCAGAGCAGCCTTTACTTTCCCCGTGATATGGCCTTCTTTCTTCTTCTCTGTCGGCGTCTCTCCGCATGGGTGGTGAAGATGAATCATCATGTCGTCGTCTCAGATACCTCGGCCCCCTCTTGGTCGAATGTTCCGCCTCGTGGTGTTCCCCCTCGTGGCATGTCCCACCTTGGCCCTCCGCGGTGCTCACGATATGGTTAGGTAGGATTCCATGTCGGTGACAATGGCGGCTGGTCATGATGTGGGTGCAGGGTGGAATCTCGGTGAGTGATTTGGCGTTGGACGAGGGAGGATGTAGCCCGTTTAAGGACTTTCCATACATTCTTTCTTTCTCTCTCCTATTTTTTCGTTTTTTTCTTTTTTTTTTGGGCATTATATTTGAGTTTGAACTCGTCTTTATCATTCTTCTATATTTATTTCTTGGAATTATCCATTTTTTATCACTTCCTCCTATTTCTTTCTCCCATTTTTTCATCTTTATTATTTATCCTTATTTATTGATTTCCGTCTGACATCGCCTTTCCCTTTTCACATGCCTGTCCTCAACCACGGCAACTAGCCTCACCGTGAATGTTTCAACACCACGGGCTCAGAATAAAGCTGTTGTCCATGCGCGTTCCATCACCAAATCGGGGGTTGTACACAATGGCTGGCTCTAGGACGAACACCTCGACGGACTCGTGGCTCGTTGGACGGGACACAGACTCGGCCGCTCGGCTACCTAGTGCAGAAGAGACAGCATTGCCACGACAGCAAAGATAAAAATAGGACAGGAGACGTCAAAACATGCATTCGTACTTTTTTTTTTTTCATCATAACATCGCCGGCTTCACTCATGGGAGGGGAGGGCTAATTTGGTAATTTGGGGCGGTTGGAGAGACCTCGTCGTGTCCGAGAGATGGACCTTGCGCGCGTGAGTAACTAGCAGGGAGATGAGACAAGACAAGACATGACATGGCACGACTTGGCATGGCTAGAAGACCAGAAGAGACAAGACCAAAACACGTGGACACTGGAGTGCTGTCACCAGTGACGTGTGGAATGGCTCTCTGCTTCGCTTTTCTTTTCTTTCGTCTCTTACTTTTCTTGTCTTACTTGATTTGCTTTACTTTTATTCTTTTTTATTTCCTTCTTTTTTATCTTGAATTTTCCATCTCCATCTTATTTCATTTCTATTCATTTCATTAAACCCCGTATTACTACCCCCTCCCTGCCTCTCCTGTACTAGGATGTGCTTCCGTCCCGCGATGGCGCGCGATGCGATGCCCATCCTTGCACGTTTGTCCTCGGTCATCGGTGCATATTTTCAAAACAGCCTTGCCGTCCGATGTGGTGACGTTCGGGGTTCGGGCGCTGCCGTGGGGGATGGACGTTGTGTCTGTGTAGGAGAAGTAAATGAAAACAGAAATGAGTAAGCACGGAAAGAAATGAAACAAAATTTGATTTCATTTGAATAGAAGAAATCAAAAGGAAAAAAAGACAAAAGGAAAGACAAAAGGAAAGACATCAAAGTTCGGCCTACTCGCACAGAACGCCATTTCGTCATGTCTGAGCATGAAACAGGCCTCCTACTATTTGGCCGCCAATAGCAGCACATGTACATATAAGTGCATGTACATACATACATACATACAAACATACATATGTATGCATGTATGTATGAGCTTCTCGTGCATCTTCTGACCACCACGCCGCCTGCGTGCCCACCCGGAAGATACTCGACGTCTTGTTTCGGTCGCAGGCACCACACACGAATAAGAAGCATCTTGATTCTCCACACGGTTTGGCGGGTGGCCTCGTGGTAAATGCATCGACATCCAAACACCCCAGATACATGAGCAAAGTTTGCTGCACACAGTCAAAGTTGGCAGGGCTGCATGCAGCCCTTCGACTTTCTAATGTCTCATGTCTCATGTCCCGTGTCTCGTGTCTCTGAGTGGCTTTCGAGAGATAATTGAAGGCTGTGCTCACAATCAGTCGAATCAAAAGACGAGCCGAACAAAAGGCAAGCCGAACAAAAGGCAAGCCGAACAAAAGGCAAGCCGAACAAAAGGCAAGCCGAACAAAAGGCAAGCCGAATCAACACGCTGGTCGCCTTAGCCCAGCCCACTCGGCTCATGCCATGTCGAACGTAATTCTTGCTGTCTCATTTTTCTCTGGCGTGACCACTCTCGCAGTTTCACTTCAAGTCCATAGGAGGAAGGTGGGACAGGGTCTGGGAGGTCTCGGAATTTGCCCGGGCTTCCTGGTCCCGAATGACGAGCCGCGATGGCCGCCCTCCGCTCCGGGATAATGTGCATGAGGACGTGTACGTAATGTGCATGCACATACAATAATGTGTGTACACATACACAAATCGCATGAGGCTGATTTGATCTTGGCTTTCTGCACGTCATTTGTTTTGCAATAATCAACAAACACCAAGACGGTAACACAAACACCTCCGTGCAGGCTGGTGCATCCTCGTCATCAAGTCCTTCTCGATACCTGCGACTTGCCAATGTCTTCGCCAGAGAAATGCAATTCGCATATTATTGCCGCTTCATGACAGCAATGGTAGGGTAATAAGCACCATTGTGGAACATATACCCGGAGTCGCGGTCGCGGTGTGCCCGCCTCGGGACCATTACTGGTTCATGCCGAAGCCCCTCTCCAGGAAGCTGTGACCGGGGTTGTAGATAAAGAGATGGAGAGAAAAGAAAAGAAAAGAAAAGAGATCCCTTTCTTGGCAGAGCCAACAAACATTGACTCCAGAAGTGAGGTCGCGCCCACGGTGTTGCCGAAGGTTGACAGGGGCCGGAGCGCCAGTGCGTAGGTATCAAGAAGGTGTTTGGAAACTTGCTAGTCCCGATGCTCATGCTCATCATGAGAAACGTGCTTGATGACGATAATGGAGAGGAAGCGCGGCCGCGCAAAATCTTGCGTCTTTATTTTGATTCTTTTCTTTTCTTTTTCTTTTTAAATAAGAGGACGAAAAAAAAAAAAAGAAAAAAAAAAACCCTTGCCGATGACGCTATATGCCATCTGAAACAAAATGCTCCGGAGCGACAACATTCCCAGGGGCACAGTTACAAAACGGCACCAGGCTCGTACGGCTGAAAGGCTGATGTCGAAAACTTCGGAGACTGCCCCGTCAATGATTTTTGTAACATTGGTGACGGGAGCTATTGCCCGTGACGCTCGGGAGTCCTGAAGCCTGATTGAGCATCTCCCCTAGACCTGTCTTGTGTGATTTCCCCATGTTTGCGAGAAACCACAAGCTTCCTTTTCGACGCCCTGACACACGCCGTCTTGCTGTCGCGACGCGGCCTTTTTCGATATTGCAATCCAGAGTCCTAGACTCAAATCGACTTGTCGACTGGCACACCCCTCATCGTAAACGTAAACCATCAACTTGTTTGGCACAACATGTTACGCATCGCGGGATCCCTAGGTTCCTATTAGCCTAAGCTCTTCGGACCCCGCGGACCACGATGCCCTAGTCTAGCCTCATATATCAGGCATCTGGCCAGATATGCCCATACTATACATTTTGTGTAGTGTGAGCATTCTTAGATAGATTATCAATATATATTAGCTCCTTCTGGATGTAACAGGTTATAAGCCCTACGCATTCCAGATTTTTTAACGTTTTATTATTATCCTTATTTTAAACCTGTGTCGCATTTTACTATATTTAGTATATGTATTTTTTAGATATATAACAGAACTAGCGGTGTTGGTATCTGCGTTTAACCTAAACCTTATAATTAAGGCCCCTTTTTCCTTTAATTAGTTATTTTATTTATTTAGCCCTTTACTAATTCTTTTTTATAATAAAAAACACATATAAGTAAGGATTTTGTTGAAAATAACAGGGTTATTTACAGGGGATTCCTCACTATTAGTGCTATAATTATAGCGCTGATAGAAGCACTTTATAGGGGGCTTTGTAAGCCAGTGCAAGCCGGCAAGCATGCGCGCGCGTGGGTGGCACAACCACAGAATTCCGACCGAAGGTCACGTGTGTGTAGGCTTGCAGCTGTAAGGTCCCTACAAATCCTTACTTTTTAACCTTTTCTACCTATTCTAATAGTTATATAGTTAGACTAATAGCTATAAGGTAGGCTTAGTCTTTAGGTTGGATTTATAAGGTAACTAGTAAAGATATAGAGAAATAGATTAAAGGATATAACTAAGCTAGCTAATAGCTACTTAGTTAGGGAAAGTAGCTACCTTATAATATATATTTTTACTATTTTTTTTAATAAAAAGGAATTTATAAAAAGTCTTAAGACTAAATTCTTTATTACTAAATTCTAGGCTTTTTTTCTATATAAATATTTAAAAATTAGTTTTTTAATGTTATATGTTAATTTTTACTAAGTTAACTAATTATAAGTATATTAGTAGCTAATTTATAAAGCTATAAGTCTATTTTTTTTGTTTTTCTATATAAATAAATTTTATAGAAAATAGAAAGTAGCTTATAAAGCCTAGCTAGTGACTAGGATCTACTAATAAGGTTAGTAGGTATATAAGGAAAAAAAGTAAAAAACCCCCTTATAGCTGCTAACTATATAAACTATTAGAATCACTCTTACCAGCCGCGTACACCTACAAAGTTAAATATTCAATATAATTTATTAGATATTATTATTGTAAATTCTTTAGCGAATTAAATAGTGCTAAAAGCAACGCAAAAGCTTCTATATTTCATGAGATATAGTAGACTGCAGCTTGCTGCAGTGCTCTGCTCTACAGAGCAGTGGATCTGTACGTGCACGCTCACTAAGCCCACTACCTTAGTAAGCTGTGCTCTATAGCACCCACCTCTATTATTTCTAATAGATTTAAATGCATAACCTTAGCGTTTAGGTATATAGAATTAGTCCTTATTATTGCAGTATAAAACACTATAACCCCTAATATTGTAAGAATTTTTTATAAAGTCTTTTAAAAAAGGGGCCCTTACTGTAACCTCCTTTACTGCTAGCTAGGTCTTAATATTCTAAAGTTTAGAACTACCTAGTTACTAGTTTAACTAAAGAGGTAATTATAAATTATTAGGTATAGTAAATTAGGGTAAAGCAATACCCGCTAACTAAGCTAAGGTATAACTAGGTAGAACTCTATAATTTTTTCTCCTTTTATTATTAAGGTATAGGAGATGCCTATTATAAACCCACTAATCTTTAACTTTATAATCTCTATATAGGTATAGGCTATATAGTGATTTAACTAAAATAGCATACTACCTATACTAATAAACTATTTAACTAAATTAATAATCCCTTAGTATTAAATACTAAGTTATAAGGTTATTAATAAAAGGTCCTTATAATACATTATTCTTACTATAATAAGCAATTAAAATACACCTACTTAGCTATATAAGGCTAACTAGAGTTACAATATAGATAACTCTTCTTATATAAAGGATTTAATATTAAAATCTATATAAATTATACGCTTAAAGGGTTCTAAAAATTTTAAAGAATAGGAAATCTTTATAAAGATATATATTTATATTCTTAGCCTTACTAGCTACTTTAAAGGCATAATTCTATAGTCTTAAGAGATTAATAAAAAATACACCTTATTAACACATTTAGTATAGTAAACACTATCTATATATATATATAAAAAAACATCCTTAAAGCGGGATAGGACTATAAAAGCTATATAATAGACTTTATATAGCTTATTTATAATAATTATAGTTTTTAAGCTAATATTACTATTATTAAGCTACTTAATAGCTTTTTTTAATTAAAAAGGTTAGAGTTCTTATTAATAAGGGCTTAGCTTAACTATTACTAAAATCTATAGTAAAGGATTAATAATATTATAACTTTACCTAATATTATATAGGTTACTTGGATACTTTAAGTGGTAAAGGGTGCTATGCTTAATATTTATAATATATAGAAGATCTAAGGTTATAGTTCTAAGGGTCTTAAGAAAGAGGAGATATTAAAATATCTTATATATAAATTAAATAAACTAACTAAGGATTAAAAAGCTAGTTTCTTTATAAAGAGATTTTTATAAGGAAAATAAGAAAAAAAGAAGGTAATAGAATTAATAACTCTTAAATATAGCTATATAGTTTTAGCTAGACGCCCTTTATATATAAAAAATATATACTAAAGGCTTTATTCTAAACTTTAACCTATATAGGTAAAGTTTACCTAAAAAGGGAGCTTTATAAAGGTATTTATACTAAAAAGCATTACCTCTTTTAATATTATATACGTAAAAAGCATATTTAGTAGCATAACTATAGGTATTAATAATAATTATACTACTGCTACTAATTATAGTAGACTTATAAGGCATAACTATATCCTAAATATAGAATATAGTAATTATACCTTTAATTTAATAAAGTAGTTTATATACTTAAATACTAATATAAAAGTTAGACTAATAACTACTAATAATAATTAGCCCTTTACTATTAAAGGAATTAGAATAGTTAAGTTACTTATTAAGGGAGAATATCTTAAGCTACTAAATACTTAACTAGCCCTTAAGGTAGAGGTTAATATAATTTCCCTAGGTTTTCTCTATTAAGCTAGAATTATTATAAATAAGTCTATAGACTAACTAATTATAAAGTCCTTATTATAACTTATAGCTTCTTTTTACTAAGCTTTTAATATTATAGTATTAAAGCTTTATACTAAAGAGCTTTACTTTAACTTTATAGCATTACCTACTAAAGCTATTGTAAAAAATATAGAATATAGCCTTTTATATAAGAGACTTAGGCACGCTAGAAAGAATTAAATAGTCTGCATATATAAAGAAGTAGGTATATTAATTAATCTAATATCTATAAGCAATTTTTATTATAAAGCTTACTATTTTATAAAAGCTAACTAAATTATTTATTATAAGCTATAACTTAACATTAATGCTTTTCTTAGGTATGTTTTCTAGAATTATATTATATATAAACTAAAGGGATTTAGCGGTAAGAACTATACTTTATACGCTATTAATACTTTTATTTATTTTTACTAAGTTATTTTAACTATAAGTTATAAGAATTTATAAAAAGCTATAAAGGTATAGTAGACTGCTATAGAAAATATAAGTAGTGGATCTACTATAAAGTGCTTTTATATTAATAATACTATAGAATTCCTAGGCAAAAAGTTTGCAAATTACTACTATAAGAAAGGCATTATCTATTACACTAGGGTTTCTTATATTTCTACCTATTAAGGCCTTATTAAAAAGGCTAGGAGAACCCTTATAGATATAGCTTAAGTGTTAATAATTAGTATAGAGCTTTTTAATATTCTTTAGCCTTATACTATAAAGTATATAGCTAAGATTATAAATATTTTACTAATAAGTAGCACTTCTAGTAGAAAATTGCTATAATAAGCTTTTTTTAATGAAATTAGGCTTATTAATAACTTATTAATTAAGAATCTTTATATATAGGGGTATATTACTTATATATAAATCCCTAATAAAAGATATATAAAGGCATAGAAAATATCCCTTAGAGTAAAAAAAGGGCGCCTTATAGGTATAAAAGGTAATAAATATTACCTATCTAAGGTTTAGCTACCTAAAAAAAGCTATATTATAAAGGTATAAGATATTTAATTTTAGGAAGACCCTAT
The DNA here is from genome assembly GCA_000223055.1 of Claviceps fusiformis PRL 1980. Taxonomy (NCBI): domain Eukaryota; kingdom Fungi; phylum Ascomycota; class Sordariomycetes; order Hypocreales; family Clavicipitaceae; genus Claviceps; species Claviceps fusiformis. The sequence continues at coordinate 42,141 of AFRA01000154.1, forward strand.
AAGATCTTATAACTCTATTAATAAAACTAAATTTATTACTAAATTAGTTAATTTAGCGTTTAAAGAAGAGGGTAGAAGGATTATTACTCTATTTTTTATAGATCTAGTATATAAAGCTAACCCTTTACTATAAAATAAAATCTAATAATATATAATATAGTCTAGTACTATAAATACCTTATAAGGTTATAATAATACTAAAAATACATTAAAGAGTAACCTTTTATTTAATTAAATATACTAAAGGTTAACTACTCCTTTTAGTAAACCCTTTTTATATTATTTCTTTAGTTTATTAAAAATAATATTAAAAAACCTATTAGAATTATAGTAAAAGGAGTAGCTTATTATATTTAAGTAACTTAAAGAACTAGTTATTAACCCTAATAAATATAAGACTAGGGCTTTTTTAAAGCCTATTCCCTTTATTAAAGATATAGAGATAACTAATATGCTATATAATATAAATTATACTAATATAAATAATATTATTATAATAACTAAGTTATTAGAAGTAGTTACTAATAAAGTAACTCTTTTGTTTTAAAAAGATAAGATATAATAAGCATTAAAGGATTATAAAGAGAGGATTACATGCTCTTAAAGCTTAAAGTTTATTAACTAAGAATCCTTATCTTCCTAACCTAGTATATAATAGTTATTATATATAGGCATTTATAAGGATTATCTATATATTATAATATATAGTTAGAAACATACTTTTTTTAATAGCTTTATAGAGCCTAAATAATTAAACCTTATATATTATAATAATAATGCTATTTATAACTTAAACGATTCTATAAACCCCTTATATTATATAATAATAGTGTAAGTAGTGAGCGTAGTTAATATAAAGATATATATACTATTAAATTAGTTTAAAGTATATAAGCTGCCTAATTATTAAACCTTTTAGTAGCTAGCTAAGATTAAAGAATGAGAGAAAATATAATAAAAGAATAGTTAGTGTTTTATATATATACCTAAGAATGCTATTATTTTTAATAGCTAGTAGGTTTATACTATTAAATATTCTATTAATAAACTACCTTTTTTAAAGGCTTACTAGGTTATTTATAGTAACTAATACTTTAAAGTCTTTAATGCTTAAAATCTCTATATTATAGTGGTATACCTAGTTTCTTTATGCGTTTTTTATATAATTATTCCTATTTTTAACCTTAAGTAGTAATAGTATTATATAGTTAATGCCTTTCTAAATATAGAGGCTAAAACTAAGGTTTTTATAAGGTAGCTTTATAGCTATAAGGATATATTAGAATAAGTATACTGCCTTAATTATATACTTTATAGTCTTTTAATATTCTCTCTTTAATAGTTTAATAATATTTTTACTAAGCTTTTAAGTATATCTTTTAGTGCTTTTTTAGTAAGTTATATATTTTTACTTATAATGACTTTATTTTTTTTTTCTTTATATTAATAATATTATTATAGTAGCTTCCTTAAATGCTATTATAGACTCTATACTTAGTATACTAGAATTATAATATAAGCTTAAGCGTCTAAGGATAGTTTAGATATTCCTAGGTATATAATTTAAATAAAATTATAACTATTAAACTATTTTACTTTATTAGGAGAAGTATATTAATTCTATTCTTTAATAGTATAATATTTTAAGCCTAACTCTCTTTTATATACCTTAGCTACCTAAGCTTAAGGTTTTTTTTAATTAAAAGGACCTCCTAATAGTTAGAATTCTAAAAGATTAGTAATATAAAATTAATTACTTTAACTAGCTTTTAATATATATAAGGCCTAATACTATATATATAGTAAATAAGCTTAGTATAGTAAATCTAGCTCTAAAGTAGATTTATATAAACCTAAAGAAGTACTTTTAGAGATATCTTTAAGGTATAAAGAATCTAGGGATTTTTCTTAGTAATATATTAAATAATAGTATTATTAAATACTTTTTTTAAGTTTATAGCTATAGCAATGCCTTTTATAGTAATAACCTTAATATAAGGCACTTTATAGCTAGTTATATTATACTAGTTAATAGTAGCGCTATTCTTTAGGCTTTAAAGTAATAATTTATAGTTATATTAAGCACTATAAAAATTAAATTCCTTAATCTTATACCTATAGCGCTCTTTATAACCTAGGTCTCTTAGCTAATTAAAAACTTTAGATTTAGTTAAGCCTACCTATTATTACTATTTATAAATAGTTAGAATACTAAGGTAAATATATTAAATAAGAAGTATTATAGCTATATAAGGCATATTAATTTATAATATAAATAGAATATATAAAGAGCTTATAATAGCCTCTTCTACCTTAAGTAGGTTAGCACTACTTAAATAATTACTAATAGCTTTATTAAAGGCCTTAAGCGTAAAAAATATAGTAACTTTATATATATACTCTAAATAGCCTTAAAGTTTAAGCTTCCTTTCTATAGAAATTACTTATTATACTTTAATATCTTTTTTTTTCTTTTTCTATATATTTTCTATATATTTTTTACTACTTATATATTAGTATTAGTTATAACTTATTAACCTTACTAAAAGCCTAACCTTCTATATGCAAATTCCTTTAGACACTTTAACGCGTTTAATATTTTCTATATCTCACTCCTTTATAAATAAATATTATATATATTTAGGATAGGCTAGTTATTTAGCTATAGGGGTGGTATTATATATCGCGGGATCCCTAGGTTCCTATTAGCCTAAGCTCTTCAGACCCCGCAGACTATAATGCCCTAATCTAGCCTCATATATCAGGCATCTAGCCAGATATGCCCATACCATACATTTTGTGTGGTGTGAGCATTCTTAGATAGATCATCAATACATATCAGCTCCTTCTGGATGTAACATAACAAAACACCAACTGGGTGGGTCGATGAAATGCCCTTCCCTCCCGACCGTCCCGTCTTCAGACAGTAGCATCCTGGTCCCATCGAAGCAGGGCTATTTCGTGCTTGAAATCTATTCTCGGCTTGACTTACCCTTCCCCCGGCTCAAGAGTCGAGTGAGACATGAAGCTGTCTCATCCGGCTTTGTAGATGGAGACAGCTGAGCCGCTTTCGCAAGCCAACATGTCTGTCCGCCCCCAATAACCCCCATCCCCCATTTCAATCCGGGAATGAATCAGGTCGACCTTTCTTTTTCCCATTCATCTCTTCATCTCGGTCGCATTTTTTTTTTATCTTTTAGCTTCTTTTTTTTTATTCCGGGGCTATGGCGACAAAAGAAAAAATTGATTCGAGAAGCCCAAGGTCTAGCAGGGTTACGCTTCCTGTTCGGACTCGGTCCATCTGTCGTACAATTTCTGCAGGAATTGGTGCCCGGGGTATATTTTTGACCTGTCTATCTGGTTATGTGCTAGTTCTCGTGGGGCAAAACCAAAAAAAAAAAAAAAAAAAAAAAAAAAAAGGTTAAGCACGTACAACGGGCACGATTCAAAGAGCCAAAGCGACTTTGGTTGGACTCCTGTAGGATTTGCTGTGCAATCCTCCATCGTGGTAGGTCACTCGGCAAGCAGAAAGACTGCCAATGAAAAAGGGTCTCGAGTCCTTTGGCGCCTGAACTTGTGCCGCGCCGGCTCTGCAGGCTAAGCAGGCTAAGCAGGCTAAGAAGGCTAAGAAGGCTCTGCAGCCATGTGTCATTGCAGAAATGTGCGAGGGGGGCCATTTCGAGCCATTTCGAACCATTCTGGCCAAAATCAAACCACCCATACCTGCATCATACCTGCATCAGTCTCGAATGTTACATCCTTCTAGAAGAACGGAAGAAGCACCAACCTCGCAACGCAGTGAAACCGAGGTACATGCATACATGCATCTTACATGTACATAACCTGTCTGCCCTTCGAAAGGTGTACTTGGCTGCTCTTTTTTTCTTTTCTTTTCTTTTCTTTTTTAATAAAAAGAAGAGAGAAGGAAAAACCTCTCTCGGTACAGACCGTCAGACCGTACACACTGTACAGACAGGGGTCAAGGGGTCTCGCAGCCAGTTTTAACCAGAACGTTGGATGCGTGGTAACATGGTCAGACGGCGGGCGAGTCGGCGACTGTCGCGGCGTGTCGTGGTAGGCCATCGGCGACTCCAGAGGGAGAATGGCGTTGATGGCGTTCATGACGGGTCTGGCGGGTTTGGCGGGTTTGGCATGTTTTGGTATGGATTTATTTGATATGCTCGGTACGCTTGGTACGTGGCCCTGGGCTGCCGAAGTGGACTGCCAAGCCTCGTGAGCATGCGACGGCCGAACCCAGCGTAGTGCATGCTGCAGCATGGGGTAGGCTGCGACCATGGCGTTTCGAAATGCGTTGAGACTGCGGTGAGGAGTGACGCCGTTCCTGAAACGACGGCTCTGCTTTTGTGTCTGGCGTTGTGACTGATGGACGTTGTCGATGGGCCGTCAAAGTAGAATGGCCTGACCCGGGGGGGGTCTATTCTTGAACTGGTGACCCATGTTCGTCGTGAAGCCGTGAAGCCGTGAAGTTGTGAAGTTGTGAAAGCAGACCAGCTATTCGTCGTCATCCGGGCCGAAGACGTGAAAGGGTAGTAGGGTAAGGCAGGGAGAGGGAAGGCAACCAAGGGAAAAAAAAAAAAGAAAAAAAAGAAAAAACAAAAAAAAAAAAACAGGGCATGTTGGCAGCAGACATGGCACCATCATGGACTAGCTTGCTTTCGGGCGGCAGAAGCGAATCATGGCCCAAAACGGGGTCGCGATGGTCGGAGGGTCGTGCCTGCCTCCTCTGCACTGCACGCATGTGCATATTCATGTCTTTCAAGGTTTGCCATTTGCCCATTTGCCCATTTGCCATCAGACGATGCGCTGTGACCTCCCCGAGGGATCGCTTGCCCTATTCGACGACGAGAGGACCAGGACGAGGCGCCGCACCAACATTTGCACGTTTGGCAGGAGCGCTCCTTCCCCTTCCTGCGCCAGCGCCAGCCCCAGAGAGAGAGAGAGAGAGAGAGAGAGAGAGGAAGAAGAGAAGGAAGGA
>AFRA01000155.1:0-47140 GCA_000223055.1 Claviceps fusiformis PRL 1980
TTCTTCTTCTTCTTCTTCTTCTTCTTCTTCTTCTCTTTTCCTTTTCTTTTCTTTTGTAGTTGATTCTTGTCATCATTGATGCGTGGCGTTGGTGGTTCGGAGAAGATGGGCAAGCAAGCAAGCACATTGTATGTAGATACCATTTTTCATTTCACTCTTCATTTTGATGCTCGTCCCCGATTCAACATTTCCATACGTCACGTCACTTTAGGTTCTTCTCAGTCCTCAAGGGAAATGGGCGTCAATGTGTTCCCTCCTCCTTTTTTCCTCCTCCTTTTTTCCTCCTCCTTTTCTGTTTCCACCAGCACTTGCCTTTCAATTGCCACCCCTAATTACACAGACGTATCTGTCGGCCGAGGCCAGAGGCTTTCAGTGATACAAGACACTGAATATCAAAGGGGAGATTGATGATCGTTCTTCTACGTGGTGCTTTGTTTTCCCCACACATATTGGACGAGCAAGACAAAGTACTCTCAATTAAAGGACTCTCAATTCTCTCTTTGAATGCAAAGGGCTCACAACATCCCTTCATTACTCTACTCCTCAACACGCCGCGCTAGTCTACAATGAGCCCTACAGAACTCTTTTTCTTTAATACACAATTCGCCTCTTGTATTCTCTGCGATGTTTAAAAACCCGTTTTTTTCTTTTTTGCGATATTCGGCATCGAAGGCTGCCAATGTAGGTACCAAATGGAAATATGCAGTCCGTGACAACAACAAAAAAAGAACAGCAACTGTTTATGCGGCGGCAGTCTCCTTAGCCTCCGACTTGGCCTCTTCAGCGACAGCGACAGGAGCAGCGGCAGCAGCACCATCGGCTGTTTCGATTTTGGAAGCACTGTTCTCAATCGTCTTGTCCTCGGCCTTCTTCTTCTCCCACCAGGCGGGTCGAGCCCATTCAGGGTCGTGCCATGGGCCAGCGTCGCTGTTCTCACAGCCGCCCTCGCACTTACAGCTACCACCAAACTCGACAGGCAAGCTCTCGGCGTCGACATGCTTCAGAAGCTCACTCTTGTAGCCACTGCCCAGAATGTGAATCTTCTTGACAGTGACGGGGTCGAGCCAGCCCTTGACGACACTCCACACAGTCGAGAAGCCCCAGGGCGCGTTGATCAAGAACAACTTGCCCAGTCGCTCGGGGTAGTAGTTCTGAGAGATGACCGACGCCTGACGCACGTAGGAATAGACCGAGGGGACTTTGGTCAGTGTGACTCCCTTGAGGTCCATCACGGTGCAGCATGTCTCCAGAAGGACTCCTGCCTTGCGGGAGCAGGCAGGCAGGCGGGGATCGGCAACTCGCTCGTATTCGACGGCAAGGTTAGTCAACATGCGCTCGGCGGTGGTGATCTTGTACATGGCGGTCAAATCAATGCCACCCAGGGTTTCAATGTAAATGGGGCGGCCGTCCTATAGGTGAGAAGACTTGGTCAGCTGATGTATTTGCTAAAACGTGAATTAAATTACCAGTAGGACCACGGTCAAAGAAAAAGAAGAGGAGGAAGAAGAAAAGAAGAAAAGAAGACCGAATTCTAGTGATTTATTTACCTTGTCAGTCTTGTGGTAGAACTGCTTGTAGTACTTGGCAATCTCGGACTTCTCAGGATAGTCCCAGTCGGGGACAGTCTGATCGAGCTTGATTTCGGCACGCCATTTTTCCGTCTCGACGAACCTGTTTCAGACTAAGTGTAAGCCATGTGCTTTTGTCCGCGTCCTTGCATCAGTGTTGGATAATTACGTACATGGCCTTGGAAAGGGTAACATCCCATTTGCGAGCTCGCAGGAATCGTAGCTACCCGGTCGTCAGTCAGTATACATGATGTCCACGCGGGCTTTGAGTCCTCAATTTAGACCCATTACGCTGCTTCTGCCATCTGCCACTGAGGTGTAGCCGAGGCAAAACAAGAGGCTGTGAGAGACAGGGCAGATATCAGGGGACGCCCATACCAGAGTCAATGTGTCCAGACGCTCTTTATAACCCTCGGCCTCGAGCAACGAGCGCAGTTGGTTGACCTGAGCGACCTTCTCGGCGCTAAGATGGCCAGCATAGCCATCCTGTGCCTCGGCCGCTTTTGAAGGAAAGTCGTAGTTGTCGTACTTGGGATCGGTCTCCATGGTGGGCGGGTATTGAATTAGGGGGACTTGTTGTGGCAGACGACGCTATGCTGATGGAAAGAGAGGGGGGGAGAGGAGAACAGAAGAAAGGCTCGAGCAAAAATAAAAGATGCCTTGAGAATGCTTCAGACAGGAAGAATCAACCTCGATTCTTCGCAAAGAAAAGGAAAAGGAAAAGGAGAGTGGCAGGATAGGAGACGTCGAGGGGAGAGGAGAAAAAAGAAGAACAGGAGAAAGTGGTCAAGGTCAACCGTATCAAATGGATCAGGGACCGTCGTATGGGTCTTGGTACCTAAGGAAAGGATAAATTAGTGGCTCTGGGGAGGTTGCTGGGTCGCTAAAAGGCTCCCTGTCACGCTCCATGTCCCCGCCAGGCAGCTAAGTACTTACCTAGTAGTAGCTAGGCTGATAGCTACCTAGTAGGTACTTGACTTATTAGGCTGGCACCCAGACGCCCCTCCTCAGCCAAGACTGAAACGCAAGACCTCGGTGCTCCCATGGCGTACCATGACGACTACTAGAGTCTCCAGTCTGGAGTGGATCAGACAGCACACGGTCCGGCCTTTGCATGGACGCCGCTGTGCACCCACGCCAGACTAAAACAAGCACCTCGGCCAAATCGGACCTCCACGTGCCATGTCACATGAAGATAAGATAGTCTGTCGCGTCTCAAAAAAATCCATGCAGACGGCACTTGGACGCGGCTACGGGGATCATGTGAAACACCACCCATTCATTATCTTCTGTGCCATCTGTCTTCGTAGTCAATTCTTCTTTTTTCTGTTTAAAAGAATCTTTCGTCTATTCAACACCGTGCCTGGCTCAATTGAACAGTCATCCACAATCTGCTGCAACCTCGTCAACTACTGCTCATCGCAATTGGAATCAACCTCATTCGTCGCATGGCTCCCGCCATATCATCATGAGATATCCTCCGCAACGGATAACGTTCAACGTTGTCACCCGGCATATACACAACTCTGCCATCATCAGACGACGGCCCAGACGTTCGTTCCACCTCACCGCCCAAACGAATCTCCCCCGCAGACGACATTTCTTCACCTCGAATCCATTCCTCTCCAGTAACCCTTTGGACGACTCGTCAAAACCTCCCTCCTCCTCGTCCTCCTCTTCCTCCTCGCCGAGCTCCGAAAATGGCCCGCAAGATCATGCCTCGAGTGTCAAGCGCAAACCGACGCGTTCTGCCACTGCCAAGACGTCTCTTCGCCGAGTGGCCATCATTGCCCAGCATCCGAAGCGCTCAGGGGACAGGGCCAATGCAGAAACAGACGTCGACCAACCGACCACCATCAGCGCAACATGCGTAGCCGAGTCGTTCAACATGCCCCTGGTGGTGGAGATTCTCTCCTCGCACGGGTTCGCCATTGATCCCGACAAAACGGGCTTTGACGCAAACGAGGTCGTCCACGCCAAGGGCGTCAACGGCGGCGACATTTTCGTTTTTCCCTCCGGCACCATTGTCACCTGGTCGCTGCCGCCCGATGTGGTGACGAAGCAGATCGTCCGGGCTGCCGAAGAGGCTCATTCCCCCGAACACCGCGAGGTCGAGGACCTCGATGTCATAGCCGATGTCTCCCGAGCAGAGAGTACCATGAAGGGCGACATGGTTGTGCTCGGCACGCGAAGAGAACACAAGGACGGCGACACGCTAGACACGACTCTCGCCAAGATTGCCTTTTCGTCCGGCCTCGCGCGCAGCACCAAGCTCGCGGTCCTGGAAAGTGCCCTGACGCATTACTTTGAGAGCACGCGCCACATCCCCGCCATTCTGTCCCAGGGGTCGGGATTGCCCCTCGGCCGCAAGTTCATCCTTCAGAAGACGGGGGAGCTGCTCAGCCTCCGCGCCCGACTCAACCACTATTCCGAGCTCACGGATTCTCTGCCCGACATCTTCTGGGACAGCAAGTCCGAGCTCGGTCTCGAGGGCTACTACGAGCAAGTCGGTCGCGCATTGGACGTAAATGTCCGCATCCGCACGCTGAATCAAAAGATGGATTACGCGCAGGAGATTGCGACGGTGTTGCGAGAAATGTCCAGCGAGCAGCACGGTACGCGGCTGGAGCTTATTATCATTCTGTTGATCTTCGTGGAAGTCGTGTTTGAGCTGCGCCGAATTGTATTGGAATGGAACCAGGATGCTGCTGCTGCTACCGAAGCAGCCGGGGAGGCGGGGAGCACAGCATTGTCATAGGATTCTTTGTGATTTTTTTTAACCTTTTGTACACACAAGTCCTGAAAGCATATATCTGTAAGATTTGTTCTTTTCTTTTCTTTCTTCGCCTTCGTCTCTTCCAGGCGATGGCGATTGGCGTAGGCATCGACTCTTCATTTCAATGATACCCTCTCTACTCGCTCGTAACTCTTTGTCTTGTGTGCCTAAGGACCTGCGTACCTACATATGTACATACATACATACCTACCGACCTTTGTACAGTGTCCATCCTTGGACGATATCATCTCACCGTCCAGTTCTGGTCCAGCGCAAGAGAAAAAAAAAGGGGGAGGGTCAAAAAAGTACTACCCGGCACGTACATACATGCACAAGCACAAGCACTAGTATCACATGCACGCAAAGATCCCTAAATTCTTTATTTCCCATTATTCAACAAGTACGCATGACACCAGAAAAAGAAAAAAGAAAAGAAGAAGAAAAATAAAAATGGACAAGAAAAATAAAAAAAAACAGTGACCAAACAGGCAAACGCTTCCGAACGGGCTTTTTTTCCCCTTCTCTCGCCTTCCCTCACACGTGGGCACTAGGTTCCTTACATGCGAAACATGGGTAGGAAAGAGGGTTTCGTGCGAACCGAGGACCCGACATGTGCTCTTTTGCGCGATACCGTGACAAACGGATTGCCTACCATATCTCATCTCAGGATGACCAGGAAGAAAAGGAAGAAGAAAGAAGAAAGAAGAAATTATAGAGGGGAAAAGAAAACGAAGAAAGAAAAGGACGTAAGAAAAAAGGAACAGGACAAGAAACAGAAAGGAAGAATAAGACAAAAAAAAAAACAGAATAAAGAGGCCAGACAAAGACCACAAGTACCCGTACTCCCCATCGTCCTTGGCTTTTCCCCTTCCCTGACACGCCCGAATTCATTGTAGATTGTACAAAAGTAGAACAAGAGAAGACGACACGAAGAGACGACTTTCTTGAACATGACTTAATAAAGGAATGCGAGGAAGACACGTGAAAGGTGTGTGTTCTCTTGTCTTCCTCGGGAGAGGATGACGAGGAGGGCGGTTTAGTACACTGTGTCTGCAATTCTATGTGTTGGATCTTGTTTCTGTTCCTTTCCTTTTTCTTTTTTTGTTTTTTTTTTTTCGTGTTCTTCATCTTTTCCCCCTCTTCATGTGCTTTTTCTTCTCCTTCTTTTTTTTTAAGAAAAAAAAAAGAAAAGAAAAAACTCTCTAAGACCTGAGTTCTTGCCCCGTCCCATATTTTAGTATTTTTTCTTATTTTCTTGTTCTTTTTCTTTTTCTTTTTCTTTCTTTTCCCCCTGACGTCAATATCATCACGATTCGGGTTTTGCTGTCGCCTGCTGAGGAGCCTGCGGAGCTTGCTGCTGAGCCTGCCCGGCTCCGGGTATAGGCGGTACGGGAACAGGCGTGACTTTCGACGGAGGCACGTATTGCGTTCCTGGCGTGGACGTTCCGTTCGTGCCTTGCTTTGGCGCGACAGGAGTCTGCGGCTTCGGCTGTTGCTGCATGGAATTGGTTCGGGCGGCGTTGACACCATAGCCCGTGCTCATGCCCACGCCCACGCCCACGCCCACGCCCATGGCTGCGTGACCTGGTTGGGACATCATGTCACCGTAAATTGCGCTGCGGTCCTGCGCGGCGACTCGGGCCTTGGCTTGGTCTAGTATTCGCTGCTGTTGAGCTTCCGGTATGACGGTGTGGTAGCCGGTCAGTCCTGGTGATTGGCTATACGGTGCGTGTTGTCCCGGGTTGCTCGCGTTTCTGTTCATCTGAGGCGTCGAGGTCTGTCCGGGCGTCGCAAACCGTTGAGCCTGCTGCACGGTGGGCGTGCTATACGCGTGCCGAGGGGGCACTTGGGGTGACATGTTTCTCGGTGGCATGCCGACGCCGCCGCCGCCGCCGCCGCCGCCGCCAGCACCACCATTCGTATACGCGGCGTAGTTGGGCTGACCGGGTGTCCCGGGCTGTTGTTGCGGGTGTTGAAACCGCGCCGCGGTCGGCGTTCCTGGCTGCTGGAGCTGCCCGTACTGTGGTCGCTGCTGGTTGGCATACTGCGGCATGTTTTGATGACCGTAAGGCGTTTGCGACTTGGCCAATTGCGCCGCGTACTGGTTGGGATATCCATTGGGACGAGTATACTGATTTGGCTGTGGCGGCCGAGCCTGTTGAGCCGGACTGCCCGTCGTCCGACTCCGGGCCGGCTGGTAATTTGGCGTCGGCATGGACCGGAAATACTGCTGGGTATGAGATGGGGTTCTGGATGGTGTGCTGTATTGATTCGGGTGTTGATACTGGTTTCCATAGGGCGTAGGAATGCTGGCTGACCGTTGTGAAGCAGGACGGGCACCCGATTGCGCCATTTGCGCAGCCGCAAGTTGTTGTTGTTGCTGTTGCTGTTGCTGCTGCTGCTGCTGCTGCTGGGCTCTAACACGAGCTTGAACACCAGCTTCATCCTCTTGCATGACGCCCCGGTATTGGTCGGTTTGGATTTGGATTTTGGTGCTGATGAGCAAGTCATCCAGTTGATCTCCGTTGAGCTTGGCCACTGCGTAGGGTGGCAGGGTCTTGATGATCAGGGTCAGCTGCGCCTTGAGCATATCATACGTGGCCTGCTCTTCCTCCGACGGTTGATGGGGCCCTGAATTGGCAAGCATATCACCGTTGACAGGGTCGCTCGATTGACGATTCTGGGAGTTGGGCAGCGTGAGGTTTCGGATGCGTTGATAAGAAGCCAGGGTTTCAATCATGTCCGTCACCTCGTCCAGGATATCGTTAACCTCCTTTTCGTTGTCGTCTCGTTTGGTCCCCATGGCCTCGTCGAGTGAAGGGTCAACAAAGGTTTCGTCCCAATTGTCAATGGCCTCCCGTATTCCCTCCTCGTCAATGTCCTCAGGTTTTGTTCTCGGGCCGAAAGGATCCGCGTTCTTGCTATCTCCATGGTATTCGAGCTCAACCATTCGCTGAAAATTCCGCGAGCCACTTTGTTGCCACCACATTCGTCCGGCAGTGGCAGAGGATATCACGGCCGATGAATCATCCTTGCATGGGGCGAAACTGGAGAAGGCGCCTCTGAACAAAGACTCCATTTCTGACATCTCTAGCTCGGAGTTGGATGGTCTTTTCCCAGCCAGACTCTGCGCTCGCTCTCGTTGTTTGGTTCTAGATTGGTGAGATGGGGTGGCGCTGCTATAGTCAAGATAATGCCCAGTGGGGAGCTTGGTGTTGAAATAGCAGTTTCCGCGATACTTGGATGTATTTTCAAGTAGAGGGTAATAAAAGTCCAGAGTGTTACCCTTCGCTTGAGTCTTCGGCTGCCTGGGTGGTTGCAACGGGGGAAGTGGACGTGGGGCACTAAACAGTTCGCCCAGAGTTTGTGTGCGTTCCTGCATGTTACTGGGAATCACCCGAGAAAAAGTGACACCAGGCGGCAGCGTGTAGTCTGCCGGGTCGAAGTCTTGCGACACCGGTAGGCTCGAGAAGAGGCGCTTCTCCTGCGGTGCGTAGCCGATGACGGATAAAATAGCTTGGCTTTTGTCAGAAGCAGCAGATTGGGAGCCTTCACCCCCAAGCATGACCTCAGCGGCCGGTGCCTTGGGGTATGCCTTTTCGCGTTCAAAAATGCGAAGAGCCCGATCCTTGAATCCGGCTATGCTGGCCGCAAGTTTCCTGTTGGCAGCTTTGCTGCCAGACTCGTCGGAAACCTTGGACTCGGTTTCTAACAGGGCCGCATTGGTGACAGAAATAATGTCTGAAGCCACATCCTCCATATGTGTGTATGCATCGGCGGCAATTTTGTCCGATATTGACTTGAGCGTCGGCGGTTCTATTGACTTTTGTCGCTTTGCTTCGGGTTCGCTCAAAGACTGCGCATTTACCAACGGGCGCTTCAGGATGGAAGGTTCGATGTCGATGCTACAGATACATGATCAGTCAGCGTCCTTGTCTTTCACGAATGATGAAAAATCGATTTGGTCAGACAGGGCGGAAGGCGGAGATGAGGATCGCGCGCAAGCGACCCTGACAGCGGTGCTCAAAGTTGCGCTATAAACAAAATGGCCTCAAGATGAAGAAGAAAAAAAATAAAAGAATTTTTTTTACCTCTTCAAAACTTCAAAGTAGTTTTTTATCAAGTCTTTCTGCTCCCCCGCAGCCCAGCGGCGTGGTGCAGTCGGCTTCTGTTCCTCTACACCGGTCATACCCTCCGCGCCGGCTTCTTCGCTGTCGCGTTTGCGCTTTCCAGGGATGGCGAGATGGGCGGCATCATCACTTGTGGGCGTCGAAGCGCCGTTCGCATCGACGGGCGTGGGCTGCGTCATTGCCAAGTCGTAGTTGGGTCGTCTGGTGGTGAAGCTGGCCGCGCCTCGTCGCCTCGTCGCCTCGTCGCGATACGCGGTGGGCTGTCGTGGAGAATAAGTTGGTGCGACTCCAAGGCCCTCTCATCAAGTATTGTCGAGACGGCCGTCCACATCCAACACAGCGGGTACGATCGAAGGGTCACGCCTGGAAAAGGACAATTCGAGGCCTCGGAAACAAATGACGCGATCGTACTGCTTCCAACAAAAGGCTGCAAGACGTAATGCAGTAGAATAGGCCGCTGAGGAAGAATGTGTCGTGGATCACCAAGTAGATACGCCTTGCCTTGCCTGGGTCCGCAGGCTAACCAACGCCAGAGAGGAAAAGTCGAGCCAACGCGCACGTGACCTTCGCCATCAACCGCCGGACTGCGGTGTGGTCTGGTCGCTGTTCGGTCGCTGTCGGTCTGGCGCGTCTGGTGCTACAGTCGTGTCCTACAGTGGGGTGCTACAGTGGGGTCTGGCACCCCAGTGGGTGTGCACCAGGGACCGGGCGCCTTGTGGTGGCGGCTGCGTCGGCTCAGTGCTGGCTGGATAGAATCCTTTCATGGTCACAAGGCGACGCATCTGGTATCTCAAGCACTTACTCGACTCAGTGAACGTCACAGTCCGCATGTTTGGGACTCATTTGATGTGTTTCCATCGTTTAAAGCGCCAATGGCCACGGCCATCAAAAGTGTCAGCCAAGGATAGGATGGTTTCGCGATTGTCTCGACCCGCATTCAGCTTGGCTCAGATTAGACCTGCAGAAATCGGGCTTCTGTTCACAGTCGACCGGCCATTGACGTGGAGAACAAATGTATACTCTGTAATTGCTACGTCTGATTTGTCATACTACATAGAAGAGCTGGAGGAACGACTGCCTTTGAAACAAGGAACGGAATAATAAAAGAAAAGAAAAGAAAAGAGACCGCGCGAGAGAAAGTCGAGCAACGGGAAATCCAACCTTATGCGTAGCTATGTCTTTCAGCCGTGATCGAGCACTCGACAGCAGTATGCTATGTGGCCAAGTGGCTATTTGGCACGAGCAAGACCGACAGCGTTCCTGCCGAGATCGTAAACAGAGTAGTAACGGCGGAGGAAAGCATCTCCAAGAATAACGAGGGGACCGGCGGGCTCAGGAATGTCCATACCCTGGAAGGTAGAGACACATGTGCCCTGGAGCTCAAGGATGTAGTCCGAGGCGGGGAGGCTGTAGTTGGATCCGGCAAGGTTGAAGGTAATATCGGGCAGAGACGCGACCTTTCCACAGTCGATGGTGTACTGGCCGTTCCAGCCCTTCTTGGCACCAATTTCGCTGTTCAGCAAATCCGCAAGGGAGCTGGGCAGAACGTTCAGAGAGGTACCAGTGTCGAGAATGGCACCGGTACCTTCGAGTTCAGCCACTTCGTCGCCAAAAGCAATAGAGTCAATATCGACCTCCCAATAAGCCTTGCGTCGCAGAGGAATGTATTCAATCTTGCCCGTGTAGTGAGACTCGTCGATACCACCAAAGGTCGCCACGCTGCCCTCGTCGCTGCTGCCGAGATAGAAGGCGAAAACAGGCTTATCAAGCAGTTTCTGATCGATCATGTTGTAAAAGGGTGGGACAATGTGGTTGACCGAGATGGTATCATAGCCAAGACCGAGAATTCCGTCAAACCGGCCAAAGGCAAATGCCAGACCAGGCTCCTCAGTGGCCTCGGCAAAGTCCTGGTCCTTGATCTTCAAGTCGCCAATAGACATAACATCGTTGGAGACGAAACCAGACAAGCTGCCAGAGCCGTACTGAATCTCGAACGAGGAGCCATTCTTCTGGTAGGTTGAGGAAGAGCTCGAGTCGTAAGTGGAGTGCAGGAAGCAGGCTATACTGGAGCATGACTGGGAGGGAACCCAAAGGTTGGAGCTGCCGGTGTCAAGAACAACTTTGAAGGTTTGGGGCGGGGTGCCAACGGTAATCTCTGAGAAGTCTATGTAGCCCGGTTAGTATCGCATTCCATTGATTTTTTTTTTCTGTTTTGTTTTCGCAATTTAGCGACTGGTTCTGACGTACACTGGGCATTCATGAAGTTGGTGACAGGCACTGGGTGGCCACCTTTTGGTTGAGGGGCTGCAGAACTAAACATGACATCGGCTCGGGATAGAGGGCGGGCACCCAGGTACTTCTGACCAAGTTGCTGAACCTGTTGTTCAATGGAGGCACCAGCCTAAAGAGGGGGGTTGTCAGCATATCGTGAAGGGTAATGGACATTTCGCAACGCCTGCGGAGCGTGAATCTGAGCTTCGATCCGAGCTTCACGGTCGGAGACGTACCAACTGCTCCTCGAGAGATATCTTCTGCAGCTTCAACTTGTGGACTCCCGCCTGGGCAGAGCCAGCGAGGGCAGCCGCAGCAATAAGCGCGCTCTTCATTTTGACCGACTTGAAGAGTCCGACAATGATGGGCTGTATTCGAGAACCTGAACTTGCGGCTTTCGGGGGGGGGAGTTGATGGGATCGGATTTGATGGTTTAGATGTTCGAGAAGAGGATGCAATGTGCATCTGCGAACATGGGGCGGAGGGAGGAGGTTGATCTATTACGTATCTACGCACCGACCTGTCTAGCTGTCACCTGTCTTGCGTACCTTCCCAGGCCTAGTACTATACCTGAGCAAGCAGCACGAGCAAGGTCGGTCGGGACTCGGCTAAGTAAGTACTAGGTAGGTACCTACTCACTCCAGTGAGTCCAGTCGAATGTACCCGCCGACATTGTGTCGCACAGGTGGCCACCCCGGGTTCCCCCCCAACTTCCCCAAACATTCCTTGGTTGCTGCACTACTCGTGCCATGGCTCCACTTTTTAATGGCTCGAGAGCACCGTCGTGACCATTCATGTCCACTTTCAATCTTGTGACAGCCTGAGGCAGCATTTCAACCCCCGTGATGTGCTGCATGCGGAAGGAACACTACCCTGGATGCTGCAACCCAGTCCCGATTCAGGCACAAGGAAGGGCTGTCACCATCGCAACGAGCTCCGGGGACCGGCGTAGAAACTACCAATCATGACTGATATATAAGGTCACGTGCTTTCACGTTTCCCCGGAATTCCGTTTAGCACCTACTGTTTAGAAACTTGACACGAATGGTCTTCGGTCATCGGCGACCGGCCGAAGCAGATCGTAAAGTCCAGGGCCAGCTTTTGGATCTCCGTGCATCCTTGAAATCGTGTGCTCCTGAAAAGGGCACTAAAACAATCGCAAAATTTCCGATCAATTATCTCATTGTGCTGCGAAAACCCAAGGTTCGCGTCCATTGCTTCCAGGCTAGCGTCTTCACCAAAGCCATGCCTTTGCGCTTGCCGCCTGCGCATACAGCCTGGACGAATCGAAATACCATTTAGGTACCTAGGTACTTAGGTACCTAGGCGCGCCACGCCTGCTCCTGGTGACAGCCCGTGACAGATCTGTGACAGTGTTAAGCAACTAAAAGTATTATAAGGTATTACAAGACAGCGTATTATAATTATAAAACATAAAATTGTCACGAAATTTGGCGGAGGCTGTCACCAGGAGATAGGTCCGCGCAGCTAGGTAGTTTGTAACAAAGAAAGCAAAGTAGCTCAAACCCGCAAAAGAAGAAGAACTCGCCTTTCGAGTTATTGTGATGTCCTGGAGTTTTGCGATCCCGTCAGCTGGCACAGATCAAAACAAGCATATACGAATATGCATACATGTATGTGACATATACAGTGGGACGCGAAATCTGTATGTACATACTCTTAGTATGTATGCATATATTTTCTAGTTACCCCCCGCTCGGCACGGTTTCAGTCTCGTCGGTGTCTTGGCACGAGTTTCTAGCTGTTTTATGCCTCGATTTCTCTCTTATATACTCACCTCAAGACTCGTCATCAATGAGCCGTTGGGTGGAGAGCATCGATCCGCCAGGTCCTCTCCAACATTCATTCATAGGACAAGCTCCCCTAAGGGTGTGGCTGCTTCAGCAATGTGTAGTTTTATGTTTCCTGCTGCTGCCGAGAATTGGGACGTGGCCGGCTCTTGGTTCAAGGTTTGGGTTGAGCTTCCACATGCGGCCATTGTTGCGCATCCAAGAGTGCACTATGGCAATTTGAACGCAGACCATGGAATTGCATCCTCTGAAACGGAATGGTGGTAGCGGCCTATTGAAATATAAGGGGAAAGGAACCTGGGCCCATGCTCACAATTCTGACTCTGTACCTATCTCATGACTGTCTTTAACGTGTTCTCGACACGGACTATGGTGTGAGTGGTCTTTCCTCCATAAACTTATGATCCTTTCTTGGAAGATCCTGAGCGCAACAACACTGGATACTGCTCGTATGTAAGTACCCGTGCTGGGACCGGTGTATTATCGTCGGAGTCCAAGACCACTCCAAAGATTGGTTCCGTCAAAGTTTCGTGGGCGCGCACCCGTAGGAAGTGTGTTGTTGATACGTGGAGGACACGAGATGGGAATTTCGAGATTCTCGTTCGACATGTCGCCTGAACTTCGGCCTCATGACGCGACTCTCCGACTGCAAATTAATTCAACCTCCATGGCATAGCGAAATGGGGAAGAGGGGTTGTACATTGTTCTGCCACGGCATGACCTCCTCTTCATCTGACGACCTACTGATATGACATTCAATTCAGAAGCTTCTCGGCTATCGCGTTTGTGGGTTTATTTTCCTCACAAGAGATTTTTCTTCGTGCTCGTCGGATCCCCAAGATACCTGTCTCGTGGAGAGGTGCAGGGAATGAGGCGGCGTCACAGTGCATCAGTTGGGTACTCTTTGGACGAATGAACGGAATATGCCTCAGTCAATTCGTAGAAGGCGCGCTCCCGTTGAATTTGACGACAGGCTCAGCGAATGAAGCATGAAAAACACTTGAACCCGGCTCGCTGAAGGAAGATTATCCAAACGGTCAGGTTGCGATTCACAACGAGCCGCACTGATCCCGAAAACATCGCTCATTCAACGGGAAGACGACTGAAGGCCGCCGCCTGGTAAGAACGTCCGCAGCAGTCGGCCGGCTCGTGGTGTCTCATCTCGGCCGTACGCAGAACCTCGAGATGGTCCAAATTCCTCATCCTTGGCAACGTTGTGAGGCGAGAACAAAGCGCTGCGTTTGTTTTTCTCTTTTTTTCTCTTTTTTCTCTTTTTTCTCTTTTTTCTCTTTTTCTCTTTTTCTCTTTTTCTCTTTTTTCTCTTTCTCTTTCGCTCTTATGGATTGTAGATGCAATTTAGCAACTCGTATGACGAGATCAAGGGATTGCCCTTATTCTACTCCGGAGGCTGACCTGGCATGTAGTTGTTGTAGCCGCTTAACATCGGGATAGACAATGAAGTTTGAGTCTCAGCGTGTAGTCCGCCCGTGTCAGAATAAAGCCTTGCTTACCTACTCCACCATGAATTGAATGACACTTGCTCCACCATAAATGAATGACGCATTCAGAAAAGAATATGGAGACTCGTCTAATGTGACCCCGGGGGGGGGGGGGGCGGGAGCTTTCATTTCCAAACCCCCCAAGGCCGGTCGCGGTCGGTCTTTTACCTCACAGCAGAGGCTGGCAAGTCGATCCTCGACTGAACTGATATCCTGAAATGCATCCTTGCAGATCCGAGCATACCAGAAAGGGCTTTGTTGGTTTTTTTTTAATACCGTTTTTTATCATTGTTTTTGTGTGAGAGAGAGGGCGGGGGAAGGGAGGGAGGCGTTTGTCTTGTAACCAGACCGCGAGCCTGTTTGCTTTTAAAGAGTGGGTGTATCAAGCAAGGGTGCGCGCTGCGGCTGAGCCTCCAACATAATGTCGCAACTTGCAATGTAAGACCAGGCATCTTGGAACTGCTCTCACATCCAGGTGAGATCACATCCAGGTGGGAGCCATTTGTCCAGCGGCCATGGCCCGCCCAGCGCCACATGGCACGACCCATTCGTTTTTTTTTTTTTGTCATCTTCCTTTTTGTGTCTTTTGTCTTCGGCTTTCGCTGTCCTGTTCCGCGGCGCCAAAGATGTCGCCAGTCGCAAGCAGCAGGAATAGACTGAAAAGGGAAAATGAAATAAAAAGTTTGCTCAAGTTCCAGTCGCTGACTAGGCTGTGATGCCACCGCTTATGGCGAATCCGTTATTGTCTTAGCTGCGGTGGCCGTAATGATCAGTCAGTTGAAAAATAATTAAAGTTCATCCGACACTAAGTTTTTTTTTTTTTTTTTTTTTTTTTTGTTTGTTGACTTAATGCAGGTACGCGACATCTTCCCTTCCAGTGTACTTGCACTTGGAGCCCGTCCAGCTGGCAATGAGATGCATCTTACATATGAATTTACTTGTTTCTGTTCCTTACACCATCGGGTCCTGCAATATGTTAGGCTTGGCAGTATTCAGTATTGTCAGTCGTATTGTCAGTCGCACGCAGGTCGGTGTTCCTTTTCGCGTCACGGTACGGTTGCGGCGACGCTCACTTCCGTGCACGTACAAGGGGTATTGTTGGGTTTATCGGCGAATGAGCGCGCGCGCGCTCGTCCTTGGCTTTCAATGCTTCGAATTGGAAATGGGGGCGAAGTGGCGTAGCAAATTCCATTTGTTGGGGTGGCCTGTCGTGTCCTGTCCTGTCAAGCCTCTCGAGTCTCAACCTCTTCTCGTTCCTGCAGGGCGGGACCAGGGCGGCATCAGGGCGGCATCAGGGCGCGCCACCAGGCGACGCGGCTATCAGCTGTGAGCCGGCCGGTGTGGATTCAACTTTGAAGCAAATCTTGTCTTCAATCGCAGGCGCGAACATTGTGAAAACCCGTCGCGTCTCGACGATGAAGCAAGCCGGCGACTGAACCATATCGCGCCCGGGATCATCTTGACGCTGGTATCCAGTCTAGCTCAAATGAGATCAAGTCTTCATTCTTCCAAGTGCTAACTTCTGGCGGCCATCATGTTTGCCAGTCCAGGGGACAAAAGTGCTCCTTCGCATTATGATCAAGGGTCTGGCTTGGTCTAATCTGGCGACTTGGCGCGACAGGCAGTGTGCCATCATGTCGGCGCACAGTATCTGGGCTGCAGCGTGGCCCAAGAATCCGGCGGCCGGCATCTGCCGCCGACCGAACTGACAGAGGTTGATTGCACTGTCCCCAGTAACAACCGGCGGGAGATTATGGCGCATCGCACTGCTTGCGACGCAGGTGGGCACTGAGTCCTGACTCGGAACGACCAGACGCCGGGTGCGTTGACACTTGACTCTGGTCCTCTGGTCCTCTGGTCCACTCTGTTGCTTTTCTCGTGGCAGGTGTTCATCGAATGTCCATCAGAACAGCAACCCGGCGGAACTGGTCTGTGAGAGCTCCAAATCCAACCATGTCTGTCTGGTGGTCTGTCTGGTGGACCAAAGAGGTATTCATCGCCCAAGGACATTGCTGTGCTCCGAACAAAGACACGTCGAGTTTGGCGCGCCCGGCGGGTCACATAACGACTGCAACTGGCGGCTTGGGCCAGGTCTGGCCGGTCTGGTCACTGGTGTCTTTTGTTCATCGCCGTTAACGTCTTGGCTGGATCGTGGATCGTGGATCGTGTCAAGCAGAGGAACATCGGAAGCGCTAGGCACGCTCGAGGTAGGGGTTGACTCGTTCCTTCCCCAGTCTGCCAATATCTGCGCCTCCATACTTGCTTGCAAGCAATCTGGTCAGCGAGACTTGCAGGACTGGGAACGTTTGTACCTATTGTGCGGCAATCTGTCCCATTGTCACCAGGTATTATTGCCTGGTGCATTGCTCGCGTCTCCGCCGTGCCCGCCGACGCGTGATGAGCTGCGCTAGTATTCCACGGGATGGACAGTGCACGGAAAAAAGAGGGATCAGTCATGCCCAGGACCGCCCAGGACCTTCCCTGCAAGGAGGGCAGGTGCATTAATTGGGCAGGTACTTACCCACTACCCACCTCGTACCTAAGGTGCCTGCCTACCTAGCATTGAAGGTAAGTGCCTAGGAGGTAAATACATGTATCTCCAGTAGGTGCCTACTTCTTAAGTAGTATGAGTACCTGCTGGGTGGGCACCAGAGGCACAAAAGTCACATTGAAACTTTAGCCTTTGGGAGCCAGTACTACCTGCTTCCCGGTGCGATACTGTAAGAAGTAAGAGTACCCAGTCTGGTGTATGGCTTCGAGTCCGATTGCTTCAATTGCTTCAATGGTGCCTGGCGGCGCTTTTGCCTGCACCCGTGCTTGCGCCTGCACTTGCGCCTGCAATTGCGATCCTCCTGCCTTGGACTGACTGCTCCCCTGCCTCGGTGTGACCCATGGGCCATCTCGCAGCCAAAGAGCCCTGGGAGCACTGGAGGTTGGCTGGTTGTCGGGTTGTCTGGCTGGGCTGGCAAAGTGGTCCCAGTGCCCTGCCTGGTCCCTGCCTGGTCCCTGCCTGGTCCCTGCCCCATCCAGTGTCCGCCCGCCTTTCTCGCACCAGACCAGTCGCCGTCGCCCGCTGTCCGGTCGTCCGTGGCCCTCTTTCCTCCCCCCCCTCCCCCCAATTCCCCCAACTCCCATTCTCTCTTGGCCTTCTGCTCTCGCATCGCCTGGCCCTTCCCCCTTCAAACAACGTTTCGTCGCTCGTTCCAGTCGTCCGTCACTCGCTCTGCCCGACCTCCTCCCCCCCCCCCCGGCTGCATTCCCAGTCTCGTCGTCCATCACCAAGAGACGACGGCCACTGTCTGCTTTTCGCCTTTGTACCGACATTGCATGCACCGCCTTCCGTTTCTGCAACGCTTCGCAAGACCCAACTTCGTCTCCGCAGCGTTCGTTTAGGGGGAGTTCACAACTTGACGGCCCGCGTTCACGACTTGCCCTCAACGGCCAAACGACCATCGTCCACTCGCGTCGTGACACGACACATTTGAAAAGATACGACTGTTGGAATCAAGTTCCTGCTTGTTGGACGTGCTTTTTCCTTGCTCATTCACGGTTCAGGCCTGTCGCCTTCCCTGGCGGAATCGACTGAACTGTACCTGAATTGCTGCTTGGGCTTTTCATCAACCTTGGTCATCAGTCTCGGTTTCCGGTCGACAACACTCGCCACGATTTTCGTCCAGACTGTTCTTCGAACTGGCTGGACCCCGACTTCTCATTCCACTACTCTGCTCCCCGACGACTTAGAGGATGAGACTATCGTCGGTCGCATTCGGCGCCGTTATGGCTGCCACGGGTGTTTACGCGCAGAGCCCCAAGCAACCCACCATCCAGATCCCTGTCAGCGGCATCTCAACCTCATCAGGCTGTTATGCATCATACGGAAACATGACAATGCACAAACCGATCAGCGCCGATAGGATGTCTACTGCTTCCTGCATCATCGCCTGCAGAGACGATGGTTTTTGGTTGGCTGCTATGCATGGGGGACAGTGCTTGTGCGGCTTTGCTCTGCCCCCAAAGAAAGACCTGGTGGAAGACAGTCAGTGCAATCAACCATGCCCTGCCTATCCTCCAGAAGCGTGCGGTGGTCTCGACGCTTACTCCATCTACAACGTTGGAGTCCAGCTTCAAATCAACCGTTACGATCCTGCCAGCTCCAGCAGCGCTGGTACAACCCCAACGCAATCCACATCGTCAACTTCGGGTGGAGCATCTCCTCCCGACAATAACAGTGGCGGTCCCACCGTCGTTGAATCCTCAGTGCCAACACAGCCCTCGACGCCTCAGAAGGGCAGCTCCAACATCGCAGGCATTGCCGCTGGTGTCGTGGTTGGTGTCGTCGCCGCTGCCGCCATCATCGGTGGTGTGTTTTTCTTTGTCAAACGCAAACGTAACTCTGAGATCGAGGAAGAGCATCGCCGAAATGCCGCTGTCAACGCCTTCATCAGCGGCTCTAAGCCTCCTAGCAGCCATGGCAGCATTTCCATGACTGACTCGCGCCTGGACCCCGTCATGGCCCATCGACGAATGAGCGATGGCAGTATCGCAGATAATGAGGACTATTCGCGAAGAATTCTGAGGGTTCGTTGATTAATGTCTAATTTTTTTTTCTTTTTTCGCCAATTCGTCGTCATCATCCTAACATCGGTCTGCTGCAGGTCACCAACGCGTGAGCATTTGATCATCAAAACCAAGTACTCACCCTCTTCGCCAAGTTTCATACAAAACACTAAATATACTCCATCTTCCACCACCATCTCCTTCATTTACGGGCATTCAAGGCGTTATCGGGATAACATCTTGCGTCCACTTATTGGCCAATCAGCTGATCTAGCGGCGTTACGTGTTGTCATTTTGCTTTCTCGGCGCAGGATTCTTTTTTCTTTTTCTTCTGCTGCTTTTTCTTCTTCTTTTTCTTGACTTATATCTGTTCCACGAAAAATGGTATTTCCGATTCACATGGTGTATGAGCGTGCACCATGCGATCTTGGCATGTCTTCCATGCCATCCACTCACTCATTCGCGTCTCGTTTCGGGTAGCTGAACTTCTCTTCTGGACATGAGAAATGGAAAGCTACCGTCTTTATGCGACCCCTCTTCCTTCCGACTCGACAGCAATTCCCGCGAGTAAATGACGATCCATCCTTCTCAGTCATGCTTGCTCAAAATACGTCTATAATTCCTCGATTCGATACCCATGGATTTCTCCCCGATGCATCAATTTGAATGTATGCACTAAAGGACGAGGCGGACCGGGATTTCGTTTCGCCGATTCAGGAATGGTGTCATGCATACAATTAAGTTGCGCCACTGGGTTTACTCTTAAACTCTTTTATTATATGTTGCGGAGCGGCGAGAGCAGCAATTGCGGATATGTACGTGCGGGCTATAAAATAGCAACTGAAACTACACAGTCAAATATTTCATTACGTTTACTTTTTGTGTGCGTGTGTGCGTGTATGATTTTTTTTTGTCAAGTACTAGCATAAGTGCTTGCCGTGGAACTAAACCAAAATCAACTTTTTAGGGCGCAAGGTGTGATGATGAGCCCGTATAGTTTTTAGTTTCGTTTTTTAACTCTGTCACGGCATGATTGTTCACGAAGAGGCTTTTGTTCCAAGCCTCCGGTTCTAGAGACACGTGTATTCTTCTCTGTGCTTTACTTTTCTTTATTTCTTTTTCGCCCGTCGTCTTTGCAAATTTCTCTTGTTGTGCATTTCAATTTCATAACAGACCTCTTTGCCATCGCCGCGCAAGGACGTACAGAGGGAAAAAAAAATGCGTCAATTCATCTACTTGTTCTTTGCTCTACTGGGAGCCCTACTCCCCACGATCGACGCTCACGCTTTCACCATATTCTCCGCCAAAGTCTTTGAAGGACTCTTGCTGGACAACCGCACCATCTCAGAAGTTCAGTGCTTCCGCGGCGGCATCAACACCACAGACTTCGCACGAGCCGCCGGGATGGTGAGCACCTACTGCAAAAACTACAAAATCGCGTCCAAGAGTCCCTACGTGGCGATTGCCGGAATCACCACCGCGTACGTCTGTTCGGAGATGAACCTCGAGGTCTGCAGCGGAGACACGCTCGACCTGGCCAACGAGTTATTGAACGACAAGTGCGGTCCTGGGGTCGCGGGCCATGTTCGCCTGGGTGTGGCGAAGAATGGGACGCTGTATGGGAGGGGCGTGCTCGAGACGCCCTTGTGTCCGGGATTGGGGCCTGGAAGGATGAAGAAGTACCAGTTTTATCCGATATCGACTTTTATCAACGGGACTCGCGTGGGGAAGTGGTAGACGTTTCTTTGCGGATGGAATGGAATGGCATGGCATGGGCTTTTCTGGGAATGGAATAATAGGCTTCCTGGGAATGGAGTAAAAGGGCTGAGACGAAAAAGGGGGGCCGAGAGGATTTGGGAGCTTACAAGGAGGGAGGCTCACACGACGAGGACGAAGATGGCTGGATTTTGCGCGAGGAGGCTAGGGGCGTGAGCGTGAGACAGGTCTGATAAATATTTTGGTTGTTCAAATCCGTCTTAAATCCGTATCCCCTGTCCTTGCTTCCGTCCTTCACTGAATATTGATGATTTTCAATGACTGTAATGGCGAAGGAATAATACGATTACACTGACTGACTGCAGTAATGATGGTTCGGTCGTTCAGATGGCATGATTCAGCCGTATGCAATTCCATCGATGTACGTGCTAGACCATAAGTGCATGGTAAGTAGGTTCAAGGTCAAAATCCGGGGCCACGTGACTGGCCACTTGCTGCTCGTCATCCGCAAGTGGGTACGCGAGCTCCGGCGCGTTTGAGAAACAGGTGCTGCTAAAAGAGCATAGGACGACTCATGGCTCTGCTTCAGCTCGACATTGGCAAGAAGACAAACAAAACATCCATCCAGGCTGGTTGATCATCTGAGAATCACGCAACACCCAAGCCTCGCGACGTGGTTCGACCTTCAGTGACCGTGTGTGTGTGTCAGCTCGGGACGGCCATCCCTACCACGATGCCTTCCACAACTCGTCCTCGTATCCGTCGCATCGGACAAAACATACAATTCACGTGCGTACAAAGAGCTGAGCCTCCAAATCCTGAATACATTTCGGGTGACTGATTGATATTCTTCTCTACACAGATATGACCTCTCTCGACGGGTAAACGACGTGCAAACATATCCTATTCAGTCACCACAAGGAGCGACCATTTTTATTTACGGCCACGAAAATGGCGTAACCATAGTGTGGAGAGGCGGCAGACGCTTCAACCCATCAAATAGCAAGCAAGATGTTGAGAAGAAACAGAATGGATCTTCCGATGACGCCATCATGTTGATTGACTCTGATGATGAACAAGCACCGGCGAAAGCTCAAGCGGCGCAAAAGTTTGTGGATGCGCCAGAATTCGAAGAGGAAATGGAGCAAGGCTCTTATCATGAGATTGTGCAAACACTGGACCTTCCGCTCGGCACAGCAGTCTTGCACGTAGCGGTTATGCCGTTGACTAGCGGCAACAGTATTAACGACAGCCAGTCCGCCGCAGGATCGTTGTTATCCCAAAAGATAGTCCTCGCAGTCTCTTGCGTTACCAGTGATGTCTACGTCGTCACTGTCCCCTTGACGCCCCCGAGCCCAGAGAGCAAGGCAAGAGAGGAGCTCAGGTCAGGACTGCTTGCTGGCCAGGCAGGATCTGGCGCGTGGGGAGAGTCCATCATTCTACTCAGTGGTCAGAGAAAATACAGTGACGGATTAGCCATTTCACTAGTCGCACCCAAAGACTCGGAGCCTAGAAGCAAGTCCCCACGAGCGGTCGTCGCTGCATGCTCACAGCAGGCGTCTGGTAGTCTTATGCTTTGGGACGTGCCACTGGACATGACGGCGAATCCGAGTCGGCCTATCGAGCCGTTTCAAACAGAGTTTCTACCCCAACCTCTGAGCAGTATATCCTTCAACCCGACTCACACCTCACAACTCTTGGCGGTTTCATCTCACCATGCGGTCCGAGTATACGACTACGCAGTGTCTTCACTACCGCCCGACCCTGAGGCGACGGGCCCTTTCCCATCACAGGGCTCTTGGCTACTGTCTCTGTATCAACCATTTGCTCGGCCAACAGCGTCCAGAAAACCCGTCCTGGATGCGGCATGGATATCCCACGGTCGAGCTGTTTTTGCCCTCTTGGCTGACGGCATGTGGGGGGTTTGGGATATTGATGGGGTCAGCCCATCTACATCTGGCGCCTCCTTGACAAGCAAGCTGAAAGCTGGAGTCACTGGTGCTGCATTGACAAATTTCAATATTTCAGGCTACGTCGAAGGCACAGGGTCCCTTCGGAGCGTCGCGATGCCGCAGAAGGAGCCTCACAATGGAGAATTCGCTCCCATGACACCTCACACTCGGCGGCAGGCAACTGCTTCCCTCAGCTCGGCGACTACCCCCGACCGCTTGTCAGTGGTGCAAGGAGGACTCAAGGTTATCTTCCTACCACCCAAAGGCAAGACCTTACAGGACGAGAGTCTCGTTCTATGGATTGGTGGCTCAGAACACGTGTGTGTCATTCCGGTCGTGTCACGGTTTTGGGATTCGCAGCTTCGAAAGGGAGCCGGAGGCGGAATAAATCTGTTTGGCGGGGCGCAACCGATGAGGATTGTCAAGCTCCTTGATCCTGGTGCAGGGCTACTGGGAGAGAGGTGTTGCGGTGTCAGTCTTCTCTTAGCTTCTCCCGATACTGGCTTACAGCCTAATGAGGACGAAGGACGCCTGCCAGTTGACGTCCTCATCCAGGGCGAGTCAAGACTGGTCATTGTTCGTCACGGCGATGACGGCCAAGGAAGCAAGCTGGGGAGCTTTGCCGACGGCCGTGGGCGACGGTTGTTTTCCAAGGGAAACAAAACAGATGCCATCATTGTTCATGGCAGACCGGATCGAGCTACTAGCTTGTCCTTCAACCTGAGCACGGTAAAGCCCGGGACGCTACGTAGAAATTTCTCTCAGAGTGGGCAGGGTGACACGGTCGAGGGACGTCAAGGTGCTTCGCAACTAGTCACGCGATCGCGCGTTGGCTTTGACTTTATGAACACCATGAACGCAGCAGCTGATGTGAGCACTGACTTAACAGCTCGGAATGTGGAGGCTGAGATGCTCGATATCATGGAGATTGACCGAGCGCTCGAGAACATGGAGGACAGCAGAGGAAGCGGACGGAAAAGCGTATTTTTCGAGGAGGACTAAGAAGACATGGCAGATAAAGACTGACAGACTAGACAGACAGCGTTTCCAACCTCGCAGCACAACCGGATACAACATGCATGATACCCCAAACCAGGACTCATCACATGCAGACAGTGATTTCGGGAGATTTATAGTCCCGAGACCTTTTTTTTTTTTGTCATTTCAATGATGTGATGTACACATGCTTTCGCGAAAAAAAAAACACTTCATAATCATTCCGCACGGCAAGGTGGAGCGCAAGGCGAGATTCATCCTTGACGACTCTGTATTCTGAGCGGTATATCAAAAACTCATTACACACACGAGAACGTGTGCGTAAACTCGAAGACGTCTTGATGAGATGAAACAAAGAATCGGGGTGGGATGATTTCTTCATCTCCATCACTATCTTCTTCTTCTTCTTCTTCTTGTTTGAGCACTTGTTGCTCATGGGCCCTGGTTCCACGCGGCTCTGTCATCTTCTGCGGAGGCCACGTTCGGGAAGGAATTCTTGGGCATGGTCTTTGGGGCGGGGAGCTTATGGACTTGAGGGCTGGGGAAGGCGGCCTTCGAGACATGATGTGACGTGAAGAGATGTGATGGGATGGGATGTGATGTGGATAGTAGTTGATGTTCGATTTGTACTTGATTGTATATTATGGTGGCGTGGCTATTGCCAATCTATTGGATTGCAGACGTATTGCAATTGCTCCCTTTGACCATTTGACCAAATCAGGGATGCACATCCTCTACATGTTAGAGATATACGCTGCTTCTTTCTTCCAAGATGATTACCCTCACACAGCTCTACTTTGGTCAGTTTCCCTCCAGTTATCCATATACATATAACCTACTAGTTGTATGCCTGCCCATATGGATCCGTATTCAAGCGGCAAGAGGTACAGCTGGCAGTATGAATTCCATCATCCTTTATTTTTTTTTATGAAATGGCTGGAGCCATTATGTGAATCGCCCGACTGCAGTCAGTCGTTGCTTCCAAAACCGACCGCGTGAGTGCAAAAGTGGGGCCACTTTAAACACAGCGCGTTCAAACGGCAGGCGCGTCATGAACCATCATCGTTGGACCCATTTTTGCCCTTGCCTTCGCGCCGAACGTGACTCCTGGAGCTATGAAAGCTTTGCGATCTCGTTTCCTCTTACGCCACACAGACACGGACGTCTCAAGTTCAACAGCCTGGACATCCCCGCAAATCCCCAGGTTCTAGATACGGAAAGATCTTTGGAGTCGCTCCGCGGGCGCAATCATGGGTATCAAACAATTGTTTCAGATCATCAAGGAAGAGGCTCCTGAGTCGATCAAGGAGGGTGAAATCAAGAATCACTTTGGTCGCAAAGTTGCTATTGTATGTCTTGGTCTTGGATTGCTGATGTTCTTCTTTTCTGTGCTGACGATTGATCAATTTTCTGTCTTCTCTTTCTGTCTTCTTCTTTCTTTCTTTCTTTCTTTCTTTTTTTTTTAAAAAAAAAAAGGATGCTTCTATGAGCATATACAGCTTCCTCATCGCCGTGCGTTCCGATGGCCAACAACTCATGAACGACAGTGGAGAAACCACTTCCCATCTGATGGGCATGTTCTATCGCACGCTACGAATGGTGGACAACGGCATCAAGCCCCTCTACGTATTCGACGGGGCGCCGCCAAAGCTCAAGTCCGGTGAGCTGGCGAAGCGTTTCCAGCGCAAGCAGGAGGCCAACGAGGGACTGGAGGAAGCCAAGGAGACGGGCACGGCTGAGGATGTGGAGAAGTTTTCGAGACGAACAGTGCGTGTTACGCGCGAACACAATGCTGAGTGTCAGCGGCTGCTGAAGCTCATGGGCGTTCCCTACATCATTGCGCCCACCGAGGCAGAGGCGCAGTGTGCAGAGCTCGCCATGGCTGGAAAAGTGTACGCAGCGGCCAGTGAGGACATGGACACGCTGTGCTTCAATACGCCCATTCTGTTGCGACACCTCACATTTAGTGAACAGCGGAAAGAGCCCATTCAAGAGATCCGGCTGGACAAAGTTCTCGAGGGGCTGAACATGGAGAGACCTCAGGTGAGAAGCTGGCGAGGATGCGGAATGATGGAGCCCTTTCTATTGCATTTTTTTTTAAAGAACGCAGTCCTTGCTAACGTGGGCCTCTTTTCATGTCTAGTTTGTCGATTTATGCATTCTTCTCGGCTGCGATTACCTTGACCCTGTTCCCAAGATTGGACCCACGACGGCACTTAAACTAATCCGTGAGCACGGAACTCTTGAGAAGGTTGTCGAGGCGATCGAAAACGACCCGAAGAAGAAGTACACGCTCCCCGAAGACTGGCCGTACAAGGACGCGCGCGCTCTGTTCTTTGAGCCCGACGTTCGCAAGGCAGACGACCCGCTGTGCGACTTCAAGTGGGACAAGCCCGACATTGAGGGTCTCGTCCAATTCCTAGTAACCGAGAAGGGATTTTCCGAGGACAGAGTACGAGGCGCGGGCGCTCGGCTCGAGAAGAATCTCAAGTCCTCCCAGCAGGCTCGATTGGAAGGCTTTTTCAAGCCAGTGCCCAAGACGGACGCCGAGAAGGCGGCTCACAAGCGCAAGTTGGACGAGAAGAATGAGGAAAAGAAGAAGAAGCTGAAACAAGACAAGAAGGAAAAGGCTGCGCAAAAAGCAAAGC
Source organism: Claviceps fusiformis PRL 1980 (assembly GCA_000223055.1). Lineage (NCBI taxonomy): Eukaryota > Fungi > Ascomycota > Sordariomycetes > Hypocreales > Clavicipitaceae > Claviceps > Claviceps fusiformis. The sequence goes on from AFRA01000155.1 coordinate 25,925, forward strand.
CTCGTGGAACTGCGTGAAATGACGACTTGTTGATTCTGTTTTCATTCCCCGTCTTGTGTTTCATTTTGTCGGTGAAAGCAAGGATACTATATGGATATGGGGATGGCGTTATGAGGCTTTGCTATCATTTTTTTTTTTCATTTGTTCTTCTTTTTGGCGGAAAAAATGTGTGGAAAATGGTTTACGTGGCGTTATTTCGGCGTCGAGATTCGAGACACCTGGCATGGTGTTTATATTTCTATGACCATCTATCTCTTGCTACGTTTTTTTTTTTCAATGTCTGGTGCAGTCCAGGTATTTATTATTTCAGGTAGCGTATTCACTTTTTGCTGCCCCTCAAGGCACAGCTGGAATGGCTGGCCAATGAACGAGGAGGTCGCGCGTCGGTGTGGTATGTTTTTTTTTTAATGTCTTGATTGCTAGTGAGAACAGGGAAGGTCGTGCAAGAGGTATATCTACTTAGCAAAAGGGGTGAAGGAGGAAGAATGAAAAACGAAGTAAGAATGAAAGCCCAGAAAGGAAGAGCCGTCATGTCGTAGGACGTCTTGCGTAACTGGGTACTGGGTACTGGGTACTGGGTACTCGGTGCGGCGCGTGACTGAATGCATGACCATTGAGCATCCGCGGGCGTAACACCATGAGACTTGGCAACGCGGGGAAAGCTGGTTCGAAATAAGCTGCATGTGGGTTAATAAAGTGGATGAAGAATGTCCATGACTCCAGCTTCCCGATTCCCACGACAAGTTGAACCAAGGCAAGCAATGCCTCGGCCAAAGTAGTGTCGGCCCCACCCACCAGACAGAACATGCAGTCCAGCTTCTCCGAGCCCTGGAATCGAGCCCCGGCGTCTTCACATGCCACCAAACACCAGACGGCTTGGACCAGACCAGAGCCAGATGGATTCCATCTGACAGCAGTGTGCGTGCAACAGCAGAGGCGAGGGCGTGCGCACCAGGACATGGTCCAATGGCGTCTCGTCCATTTCCAGGCATGGGGCCGCTCGTCCGTCCCCCACAGATTGCCACTCCAGGAGTCTGGTCCTTGCAGTGAGACCTCAATCCAGTGAGACGAAGGCGGCTGGGCCGTGGGCCGTGGCCGTGGGCCATGGCTTGTCGTGGTCATGCACGCATGTGATTGCTGTGCCATGCATACCCCCGGCATGCTGGATTTAAGCCCATTCGTGCCTCGTTTTACCAACATCCTTTTTTCCAACTTCTCTTTGACCTTGGGACTTTTTTCATCCACATTGTATCTCTCCTTCGCCCTCGCCGTCATCGTTATCTCTGCAGAACCCATTCTAGGCAGTAGCTCAGGAGTTCCAATACAGTCAAGCCCATCATGTCAAAGACGTTCACAACGAGCGACGTCGCGTCGCATAACAAGGCTGATGACATGTACATCATTGTCGATGGCGATGTGTACGACATTACCAACTTTCAGGAGGAACATCCTGGTATGTGACTTCTTTTTTTTTTTTCTGTCTCCTCTTTTACCAGCGCCTGGCCGTGCTTTTCCTTACTTGTTCCTGCTTTTGAAATGCTGACTTGTCCTGTCTGCTTTATAGGCGGCAAAAAGATCCTCGCTCGCGTCGCTGGCAAGGATGCCTCCAAGATCTTCTGGAAATATCATAATGAGGGCATCCTGAAAAAATACAAGGGCAAGCTGCAGGTCGGCTCGCTCGACACAAAGCCCAAGGATGAACCCAAGCCCAAACCCGAGGCCAAGCCCGCTGCGGCTTCGGCTCCCAAGAAGAAGACACCGTCCGGCTCGAGCCATGAGCAGGAAGAGCCCCTTGAGCCCTTTGGATCCATGATCCCATTTGCCGACCCTTCATGGTACCAGGGCAACCTCTCACCCTACTTCAACGAGACGCACGCTGCTCTCCGTGCCGAGGTGCGCGAGTGGGTGGAGAATGAGATTGAGCCCAATGTCACCGAGTGGGATGAGGCAAAGCGCGTGCCCGAGGAGATCTATAAGGAGATGGGTCGCCGTGGATATCTTGCTGGCCTCTTGGGCGTCAAGTATCCTACCGAGTACGTCCCCGGTGGTGTCAAGTGCGTTGGCACTGAGAGCTGGGATCTCTTCCACGAGATGCTCCTTACCGACGAGCTGTCCCGCGCCGGCTCGGGCGGTTTCGTCTGGAACTTGATTGGAGGTTTCGGCATCGGCTGTCCTCCCGTCATGAAGTTTGGTTCCCAGGCCCTCAAGGATCGCATCATGCCTGACATTCTGTCCGGCGATAAGCGCATCTGCTTGGCCATTACCGAGCCTGACGCCGGCAGCGATGTCGCCAACTTGACGTGCGAGGCCAAGCTCAGCGAGGATGGCAAGCATTTCATAGTCAACGGAGAGAAGAAGTGGATCACCAACGGTATCTGGTCAGACTACTTCACCACTGCTGTCCGAACTGGCGGCGAAGGCATGAATGGCGTGAGTCTGCTGCTCATTGAGCGCGGCCCCGGTGTCAGCACGCGCCGCATGGACTGCCAGGGTGTTTGGTCCTCTGGAACGACTTACATCACCTTTGAGGATGTTAAGGTCCCCGTGGAGAACCTGCTGGGCAAGAAGGACAAGGGTTTCGGTGTCATCATGACCAACTTCAACCATGAGCGTATCGGCATCATTATTCAATGTTTACGCTTCTCTCGCGTGTGCTATGAGGAATCGGTCAAGTACGCAAACAAGCGCCGCACCTTTGGCAAGAAGCTCATTGAGCATCCCGTTATTCGCATGAAGCTCGCCCACATGGCTCGTCAAATTGAAGCTTCGTACAACTGGCTCGAGAGCATGATTTATCAATGTCAGAAGATGGGTGAGCACGAGGCCATGCTTCGTCTCGGCGGACCTATTGCCGGTCTTAAGGCTCAATCCACCCTCACCTTTGAATTCTGCGCTCGCGAGGCGTCCCAAATCTTTGGTGGTCTTTCATACTCGCGCGGCGGCCAGGGTGGCAAGGTCGAGCGCTTGTATCGAGACGTCAGAGCCTATGCTATTCCCGGCGGTAGCGAAGAGATCATGCTGGATCTGAGTATGAGACAATCCTTAAAAGTTGCCCAGGTCATGGGCATGAAATTGTGAAAGTGTCAGTGAAACGATGCAATGGATGAATGCAGGTTTTTTTTTTCTTATGTACTTGATGAGAAAAGTGGCTGTTGATGGAGTTTAGTTCTATGGGTACAACCTTGTATGATTTGCACGGGTGTTTTTTTTTTTGGTCTATTTTTTTTGATCAAGTTCATCTCTGTCTTGTTATCCTGTTTCCTACTCTCTTATTCTCAAATTTGTCATCGCATACCTCCCTATGCATATACTCCTGATGTATTTATTCCATCTATCCGGTTTCTTTATCGGAAAAGGAAGGACAAATAGACCGCAAGGCGAAATGGATCTCTCACAAGGAATCATAAACGTCCCGGGCGAAAATTTTGTCTTTTTTTTTTTTCAACACAGAGACATGAAATTGAAGGGCGAACTTTTCTGTCTCTTCTGCGGGTCGTCAATCTCCGGGCTACTTGCAGCAGGCGCGATTGACTCCACTCTCCTTCCTCAAAAGTGTCGAGACCTTCTAGCGACCCCGCGGTCACGTGATATGCAATAGCAGCTTGCAGCTGTAACTGGGTCGCACATCACCAAACGGTGCTTTCGCTGTGCTGAATCGGATGGATTCTTCGCACTTCACCACATCTTTGCAATTCCATCGCCACACCACGAGCCCGCCCTCACACGCACGGGCAACATCTCTTGCACCTCAAACGAAGCACTTCATCAAAAAGCCAGAAAGCATCGAGGCAATTCACACCGCGGCTTCAACAAATAGGCGGCAGCATCTGAACAAAACGGGTCGCACCTCCCTTGAGTCCCTTTTTCATCTTTTCTATTTCCACAAACCCCTCCTCTGAAACCGACTCATTCACCACACGACCCATCATCCTCCTCTCCCTTTGGGCCCGCGCTTTTGGTCCAAAAAACGATCGACATCAACCTCTGCCCCAATACATCCAAGCTCTATCGGCCACAAGACCAGCTTGAGAGCTTGTCTTGTGATAGCTTTGCACGGCACACCTGCTATCGACCTTATTATCACAACCGTTTGCGTGGTTCCTCCAAGGGCTGGAACATAATCGTGCAAAATGACCGATCAGCTGGTAGATCAGCTGCGAAGCACACAACTTAGGTTCGTATTTTTGATGGAGGTACCTATTCTTCTGCACCGACGTGTTCCAGCTGGGGTCCACCTTTCTCTTTTCCCTCGGGGTTAAGAAAAGACAACGTCTAGAGTCCAATGTCGAACAACTATCAGCAATGCAACTTTTTTTTTCATCTCTTTTTCTTTTTCTCTCTTTTTTTTTTTTCTTTCTTTGTCCCAATTCATACGGTATGCACTTTCGTTGCTAACATCAGACTTTCTGTTTTGGAATCCACAGCGATGCCGCTCCTCCACAGAACGATGACTGGAAAAAAAACCTGAAGCTTCCTGCTAAGGACAACAGACAACAAACAGAGGTATGCGGATGTGTAAGAAACAATGAAAAATTGGTTTGACTTGGACTAAAGTGGATCTGTTCCTCTTTGCTTTATTCAGGATGTGACAAAAACAAAAGGCTTGGAATTCGAAGATTTTGCGTTAAAACGAGACTTGCTCATGGGAATTTTCGAAGCTGGTTTTGAAAAGCCCTCGCCGATTCAGGAAGAAGCCATTCCTGTTGCCTTGACCGGACGGGACATCTTAGCCAGAGCAAAAAACGGGACGGGCAAGACGGCGGCCTTTGTGATCCCCGCTCTGGAGCGCATCAACCCAAAGGTGTCCAAAATTCAATGTTTAATTCTGGTGCCCACTCGTGAGCTTGCAATGCAGACGTCGCAAGTTTGCAAGACTCTTGGAAAGCACCTCGGCATTAATGTCATGGTTACGACCGGCGGTACCGGTTTGCGTGACGACATTATGCGCTTGCAGGAGCCCGTTCACATCGTCGTTGGAACTCCTGGTCGAATCCTCGATCTCGCCGGGAAGAATGTCGCCGACCTGAGCGAATGCCCCATGTTCATCATGGACGAGGCTGACAAGCTCTTGTCAATTGAGTTCACGCCTGTCATAGAACAGCTTCTGCAGTTCCATCCCAAAGACCGCCAGGTCATGCTTTTCTCGGCTACTTTCCCCCTATCAGTCAAGGACTTTTCTGATAAGAACATGGCTTCTCCGTATGAGATCAATCTCATGGACGAACTTACACTTCGAGGTATCACCCAATACTACGCTTTTGTTGAGGAGAAGCAAAAAGTTCATTGCCTCAACACACTTTTCTCCAAGCTACAAATTAATCAATCCATCATCTTCTGTAATTCAACCAACCGCGTCGAGCTCCTCGCTAAAAAAATCACCGAGCTGGGTTATTCTTGCTTCTATAGCCACGCCAGAATGCAGCAACTGGCTCGCAACCGCGTCTTTCACGATTTCCGCAATGGCGTGTGCCGAAATCTTGTGTGTTCCGATCTTCTTACCCGTGGTATCGATATTCAGGCTGTCAATGTCGTCATCAACTTTGATTTCCCCAAGAACGCCGAAACATATCTGCATCGCATCGGTCGATCTGGTCGCTACGGCCATCTTGGTCTGGCTATCAACCTGATCAACTGGGACGATCGATTCAACCTCTACAACATAGAAAGAGACTTGGGTACTGAAATCCAGCCTATTCCCTCGAGCATTGATAAGAGTCTCTACGTATATGAAAACCCTGATTCCATCCCTCGGCCAATCTCAAATATGCCCAACAACGCGCAGCAGCCTCAGTCAGGAAGCTATCCTCAGCAGCAGCAGCAGCAGCAGCAGTCCATGTCTCAACAGAACTATGGGAACTGGCAGAGCCAGAATGGCAATCACAACATCTATAACGGGGGAAGAGGTCGCGGTCGTGGCCGTGGCTACCGAGGACGCGGGGGTCCTGGTGGCGGCGGTAACGGCGGCGGCGGCGGCATTAGCCGAGGTCGAGGTCAATCCCGCGATGCCCAATCATAGCTTCACTCACTTGCTTCACATTTGTTGGAAGCGAAGCATGTGGGATTTCAGGCCGGGCGAAGGGTTTGGGGTTTTGACATTGGGAAGTTGAGGACCTTTTGAGCCTCTAGACTTGAGCAACGGCGAGCGCTTCGTCTAGCTTGTCTTCGTCCTACCGCGGAACCGAATGACTGGATTGAGATGTGTGCACAGCAAAGGAGTTGATTCATCCCTTTTTTTTTCAATTGATCTGTTGGATTGTACATTATTCGTGCACTTTTTGGGGGGCGCGTATCGGCGGACTTGGCGAACCGGGTTTGATTGCTATCCTAACTGACTTCGCCTTTGTCAGACTTTACGCCAGAACCGCATTTTTTTGTTTTGTTTTCTTTTTTCCGCCTGAGCGTTTTCCTTCGTTTGTCAGCGCCCTCAAGGAGAAAGATCAAGATTCGGGGACACATATGTGCTCTCTCGGATAAGGACTTTACCGTTTCTCTCATTATTTCTTTTTTATCTCCGGACTACGATTTCTGTTTTCCATCGGCGCAGTGGTGGTCTGTTTTTTCTTCTTCTTTTTTATCCTCAGGCCCCTTCCTGTCCGACTTGCGGTACGCCCCTTCTTTTTTGGGTTGATTCTGAGATGAAATGTGATGCCAGAGAATCTTTACGTACATCTTCTCGTGAAGCCGTGCATTATACCAAACGACGAAACAATTTTGAAAATACAAGAGAGACTTTACAAGTTATATATCAAGGACAGGAGAAAAAAATCACTGCTGTGGCAAAAGTCGCTGGTGCCACGACACTGCATTGCACTGGTATTTGCTACAAGGGCTCGGCGAAGAGGCGTATGAGGTTAGCACCGTGGATATCTTTCTTTTTGTGTTGTCTACTCGCCTGTTTGTTTTCTGAGGAAAGCTGGAATCAAAAGTTTTCTCACCCTGTGATACATGAGGGGAATAGGGGAAACAGCAGGACGACGGATGGGGAAAGGGCTTTGATACCACTTATGACACTACGTTTACGAGCAGGGTATGGCAGGAACTGGTATTGAGGAGAGTTCACATCAGCAGTTGAGGAAAAGGACCTCACGAGGGGTTCACTTGTACTCGGCCGGCTGAGAGACAAAGTAATATGGCGGTGGCTTGGATGATTTAAGCTGGGGATGGTGGTTTTCTCGGAACGGCACGATATGGTGACAAGGGCAAAAATCTACACCAGGGTCCGAGGAGGTACTATTGGTTTCGGGAGGGAGACCACAAATTTACACATGACAAAAAAAAATAGAAAAAAAAAAAAAAACTTTTTTAGGGACAGGACGCTGGGCTAGCTGGACAGCTTTCGGATCAGTGGTTGCGGGAAGGAATATTGGCACCTGTGGCCGACATATTCTAGTTGGCAACGGGCTGGTGAGGTGAACGGTAGCAGTCTGAGTAATAATTGGGGGAGAAAAGTACCCAAAAAAAAACCACAAAATTCTGTCTCATGCTCGTTCATTAGCAAGATGTTTTGTGATTTGGTCAGTCGTTGCCAGTGACGCTGCATACAGTTGCCAAGAAGGCAAGGCACAATAGCACCAAGGTGTGCAACTACACATGAGCAGCCAAAGTAAAAAGGTATGAATAAAGCTCCAACCGAATCTTAAAAGTATATATATGTATGTATGTATGTATATAAAGAGCGACGTCGTCAAAATGATGGAAGAGCTCGAAATGAAGAGTGACGGATAGGCCTGTCTGCCAGGGTAGCCATACCGACACGACGCAGCCAAGGCACAGCGCAGGCGCACCCGAGGAATACACAAATGGCAGGACAATTCTTGTCGACCTAGCCACTTAGAGGTATCGCAGCCAAATTTCGCCGGCTGAAGCGGCTACTTGGCTGAAGAAAAAGCGGAAGATAAATACCCTAGTACATAAATTGAAAGACAAAATAAAGGGGGGGCTCATAAAAAGAGCAAAAATAAGGCGCATGTCTTTATTAATATTTATGATGATTTTTATTTACACGTTTTGACCCGTTGATTTGGCTACATTCGCGATACCTCGGGTGTGTCGAAAAGATTTGTCCTCCCACCGCTCATGAGGGGGGACCGTGTGTCGATATGGGCATGGGTGGTGCCGCGCCGTGCCGTGCCGGGCTGGTGCTACGGGAGGGGGATGCCGTGTCGTGGATATTACATGGTGTTTTCGGGGGGTTTTGGGGTGATGACGCGATTCGCGCGCGCTTGTCCCAGGGTGAGCAATGAATGACATGTGCGATCAGGAACAAGGACGCGGATTTGGCCCGCTTGAGTCATGATTCTTGGCACCAACGGGGCACAGAATGAGATTCATCTTGCTGGCCTGACGTGCATGGCATTGCGCTGCATTGCGTGATTTGATTTTCATGGCGAGACAGCATAGGTACGTACATTGTATGGAAAAGGCCACTGCGACATGATACCTACATTGTACATGCCCGGCGTGAAGCTTACACCCTTTTTGATACATGTCCCTCTGGGGAAGAGATGGCGACAAGGAATATATATAAAAAAAGAAGAGGACAAGAGGAAGGGGAAAGGGGGAGGGGTATGAAAGAGGAAGAGAGAGAGAGGGAGAGAAGGCAGTTACAGATGACATGTATTCGTACCATTGGGATAGTCTCGCAATAGTATAAAAACATAGCATAAAATAATACAAGTCAATGGGACATCCCTTTAATCCATTTTCCCCCTCAGGGCGTCCACTTCTCTTTGCAGTGCGTCAAGGTCGGCGAGGATACCCGCGCTTTTACCCTCGTCTGCGATGTGTTGGGCTGGAAGATTTGCCTCAAAGGATTTCTTGGACAGGGCGGCAGCGGTGTTGTTGCCGCTGCCGCTGCGGTTGCGAGGCGGGGGAGGAGGGGGAGGGACAAGGGGGATTTCGCGGGATCGGGTCTCGGAGGAGATGCGCCGGGTTGGTGCGTCCATGCTGTTGAGACTAGGGGGGCGACGGGTCGAAAATTGGCGAGCTGGTGGTGGTGGTGGTGGAAGTGGATGGGGAGGAGGAGAACAGGGAGGATTTCCGTCTAGGGGATTTTCCGACGGAGGGGAGTATGCGGGCACGGCGTGATCCATGGGCATTATTGGCGCCCGAGCCGTCGTCTTGGGTGACGAAACATTTGAACCAGAGAGTTGACTTGATGGTCCGCGTGCGCTGTGAGGTCGCCGCGATGGAGGCGGTGCTGGAACAGGGCCACTGAGCCTGGTGCTCGCTGAGCGAGAAACCGGTTCCCCTGCGGCGGAACAGGTTTGTCGGAACCCTTCTACATCGGCCACTTGACTGTCCGATCGTGGGTGCCCTCGCCGTGGAGGCGGCGCAGGTGCTGATTTCTTGCTCGTATTGTCTCGACGCACAGCGGCGGACTCGACTTGCGGTTGCGATTCGTTCACCTCCATCTCCACCTCCACGGGTATTCCTCCGTCGAGTTCTCGATTCATGGCGAGCTGTGCATCGTCATCCACATCATCGACGCCTCGCGAAAGGTCGGGAAACGGCCCATGCTGCCTGAGTGACTTGCCATGTCGAGAGCTCGGGGGAGGCGGCGGGCGAGGTGGGAGTTTCCTGTCCCTGTCCTTGTTGGTTTGGTGTAATGATGCAGAATTCGAGGACTCCTCATCTCCTTCCACTTGACTCTCGTAGGAAGAGACTTGAGAACTGTCGTCACCGTTATGTTGGATGGTTCTGGGCGTCGCATTCGACGGTAACACCGGGGGACAGGTGGATGACTTCTTATCCTCGGCCGTGGACTCATGACGCTGTGTTGGCGCGGACGCCGCATCATGGCCAACACGTCCTGTCATGAGCAGGCTTCTGAAAGCATCGACATTGAGCGACCTCCTCCCCGCATGAGCAGCCCTGGGCACCTCGCTTTCCTCCTCGTTCCTCTCGGTCTGCGGTTCAACCGGTGCCTGGACATGCTGAAGAGTCTTGCTGAACGGATTGACAGGCGTGGTATGGCTTCTGACCCACTCCTGTCCATGATTGTTCTGCAGTGGCGGCACAGGCGGGGGAGTAATGTTGCTGTCGCGGTCGCTCTCGTCCGTCGATGTGCCGCCGAAAGGATCAGACGTGGGGTGATAATGGGAGAAGCCAACCGTGTCATTGTCATCGGAAAGGATACCAGGAGGCTGAGACCCATCGTGACTCCACCTCAAGGCGTCAGATGATGAGGGTGGCGGGGATAATACCCGAACCCGCTTCGTAGACTTGTTCTTCCTATCGTCAGATGCAGCGAGGTGGTCGTCGTAGCGCAAACTAGGCTTGGGCGAACTGGCGCGTAAGCTTGCCGTGGTTTCCGGCGACTTCTTACGAAACGGATTGGACGACATGGCTGGTGTTGTTGAGTCAAATCTATATCGTGTCGAATCGTGTCGTGTCGTGTCGTGTCGTGTCGTGTCGTGCAAAGTCTCGTGCGTCGTGACGATGCCACAGTGGTTGGATGGTGATGGCGGTGGTGATGATGATGATCAGCAGCTTCGGAGGCTTCCTCAGGCACGCACACGCACAAGCTTGCAGGGAGAGAGAGAGAGATGAGTATGGCCAACGGCAGTGACACCTTGCTCCGGGACAAAATGCGTCCAGACGTGTGCGCTTCTTCAGGATGGTCGGGCTCGTGGCCAGAGGGAGAGCATTTCCAGCATTTTCTCTCTGGTCGAGTACCGCGTCGAGAATCCCACGTTCCTCCTCGGACTGTTTCCACGAACTGCTGCCGAGTCCAGACCACGGCAGGCTCAAGCTCACAGAGACGACGGGCGAGATGACGAGATGCCGCGTGGTGATCTCAACTGGGCAATGTCCTGTCCGCAGCAGCACGCGGCCGGGACGGTCGGTCAAGGACTCGGGTTCGAGAGGGGGAACAATGGGGGGGTTTCTGAATGGAATGCTGGTAGCAAAATATGCAGGATGCCCGATCAGTCCGGTGAATTCCACATACAAAACAGATCGGCACGGATATGCCAACGACAGAACCTGCTATCCTCAACGACAAGTCTGCTGCCTGCCTGTCTGCTATGCCAAACAAGAGCTCGTGATTGAGAAGTACGCGTGCCGGCAATCGCGCCGCAGCTCATACACTTATTGCCTTGCTTTGCTTTGCCTTGCCTTGCCTTGCCGTGCACAGAGCAAACAGTCGTGACAGAACTCCAAGGATGGCGGGCTGCCCAGGGGTGGCTGGTTCACGTTATGGCAAAAAAAAGAAAAGAAAAGAAAAGAAAAGAAAAGAAACGAAAAGAAAAGAAAACCAAAGAAAACCAAAGCCACCTACCATCACCTGGCCACATCCTGCTCGTCATATCGAAGCAGCCCTCGCGTTTGCGAATGGATTCCCAGCACATCTTAACATCGATACACGTCCTACCTAAATTACCAAGACATCTTCCACCCGTGACGCAGAAACACACAACGACAACACAGCACATTAAAATCAACGATAATGATATTTCCTTCTGATGCATTATTTCTCATCATCTTCTAGAAAGGCAAAGGCATCATGCTCGAGAAACCTAAATCGAATCATGCCCTCCGCAAAAGAAGGGCATTATATTTGCACACCGCTTACAGGGTAGGTGGGGAGCGTACACAAGGCATCACGCTGACGTCAGGCTCGGAAGAATGCCACTCATGTACACGTGTACGCATTACGTGTTGTCTCGTGGGCCGGAAAAAAAAGAATGAATCATATGCCAGTATTGACACATCTTCCTCTTCCTCCTCTTCGGTTTGTTTCCTCTTCTCCAAATACCCTTTGATGACCATGCTGAATGCTGCTTGATAGTCAAACCCTCCATGCTGATTGGTTACATGTGGCATTGTGGTAACACTGCACACACGCTAACCACATGCCCAACTTTACAAGGCACGTAGCACAAGAACGCGGTGCACGTGATAGATAGCCTTGGATGCGCGCTCCTTCATCTAGTAAACATGACCAGACCAGATCGCGCCGCAATTCATTTCGTCACAAGGGGGATAGGAAGTAGTTGAAAACACATCCATCACCATCAACTACCAGTCATAGCATGTCATTCGCGTCTTTCCCATGTTTCTCACTCTGTGGTATATAACTACATGTAGAGCCCATCCTTCACCACTCGGCCGCGAGGCCGCATGGAATCCAACGCCTTCCAACCCTCCATAGTACACGTCGAGATCAAAAGACTACAAGACACACGCCGTGAAATGAAGGAAATCAGACACATGATAGAGAGGAAATGGTGCTCCGACCTGGTGAGAGGACCAAATCTTTCCTCAAACACAAAAAGGGGGGGAAACAATGCCGCCTTTCTCAAAGAATCTGTTCACATGCAAAATGCCATATTCTTCAAACACTGCGCGCGCGCACGCGGCGCAACAGAAATAAGTCCATATCATTTGTCGCTCCAGCCCAAACAGGCAATAATCCCGATAAAACCAGCCTCTCCTGAGCCGTGCCCTGAAAAATCCGAATACCAAAAACGCCGTAATTCATTTCATTAAACAAGAAAGTGGGTCTGATCAACCAGTCAAGAAAAAAGAGGTCTATGCCTTGGCCGCCGCAGCCTTTTTCGGAGCGGCTGCTTTTGTTGATGCACTGGCCTTTTTGGCAGTAGGCTTTGTTGTCTTTGCGACGCGACCCGTCTTGGTCTTGCTCGAAGCAGAATTGGGCTGTCCCCACCAGTCAGTACGGTGTTCCAGGCAAATCGAGACTACGAAGCAAACGAGAGAAGAAGAATCATGAAATAAAACCATACCTTTGCGGCTGCAGTCTTCTTAGTAGTACTGGCAGCAGCGGGCTTCTTTGGTGCAGCCTTCTTGGCAGCAGCGGGCTTCTTCTCGTCCTTGGCAGCCTTCTCGGTGGCGGCAGCCTTCTTGGGCGCGGCCTTCTTAGCGGCGGGCTTCTCGACAGTCTCCTTCTTGGCAACAGGCTTCTTAGGCTCTGCCTTCTTCTTGGCCAACTTGGTACCACCAGAGGGACCCTTCGGTTGAGCGAAGAAACCCTTGTCGACACCGTTCTTCAGTGCCTTGTTGAAGAGTGAATCGAACATGTTGGGCGTGACACTGGCCAGGTTGTTGTTGGCCTTGACATACTTCTTGAGAGACTGTCGGCTAGAGCCATTGCGATCTTTGAGCTGTGGTTGAGCTGATTAGTATGCGTGATTGGAAGGGAATGCCGGTAGAGGGACAGCAGCAATCGGGCGGCCGTTGTGACGTGACAGGCGACGACGCAACAATGGTGATTGAGCAAAGCAATCGACACGCCGCGTCGCGCGAGAAAACATGTCGGTATCCTCATGTACACACAACGCCTCGAAGATGGTGGCAAATGCAAAACACGTACGTTGACAATGGCATCAGTGATCATGTCCTATGATGGAAATTAATATCGTGTATTCGAAAAAAAAATATTAAGCTGCTTTGGAAGAAGGCGACGCGACGTACCTGGTAGCTGGCATGGGTGGACTTGGGCTTGGGGGCAGCAGCGCCTTCGGTCTTCTTGGGAGGCATTGTGACGATGGATTGGTGTAAGAATGGAGATTGGGAAGAAGCGAATATGTAGTGGTGGCAGGATTGTTTGCCACGAAAGAGGGAGAAAAAAAAAAAGAACGGAAACAATAAGACGCAATGAAATCTAAATCGGCGACAAAGGAGGAGAGAGGAAAATTGTAAGGAGGCTGAGAAGTCAAATGGGAACAGAGACAATCAAAGGCGACGAGGTCGGGCGCGCGGAGGGGATGGGGCTTGTTTATATATCAAGCGGGGGGAGGAGCGCAATCAGTAGCTCTTGCCTCGCGGCAGAGGGGGCCGGTGTGTTGCACCGAGAGAGAGAGAGAGAGAGAGAGCCTAGAGCCGGCGCGGGCACATCAGAGCACCTGTTCCCTCGTTCCCTCGCTCGACAAGCGAAGCGCACCCCCCGAGCTTGAGCTTCCATGCTCGTTTCTAGTCCACGTCCACTTCTCCAACATGCGACTGGAGCTTGTCGTGCCCAGCTCGTCGTGCCCAGCTCCTGGACTTGCTTTTGCATCATGGCCATCTGGTCGCGCCCTAGGGGTGCACGCAGGCAAAGCAAAGCAAAGCAAAGCAAAGCAAAGCAAAGCAAAGCAAAGCATGGCCAACCTGCCACCTCAACCGAACCGAACACTGGCGCGCAAGCACGTTGCTTCTAGCTCCAGGCTCCCGGCAGCTTGCCAAGTTCCAGTTGATTGTCAAATTGGCCGCCAGAAGACCAGACACACCAAGCACTTTGCGCACTTTGCCAGATCGTCTGGCCCCGGTGCGAGCCACCAGTTGTCTGCTCCCGGCCGGGCCAGAATGGAGTCGCCTTAGCGCGACGATGCGCCACATCAGGTGCCCTGTCCACGCCTGTCCTGCGACTCTGCGCCATGCGTGCACTGATACCTGGGAGGATACTTTGAGCAGTACTTTGTCACCGACCAGGGCAAGCCCCCTACTTTGCGTGCTGCTTCGTGCTTCGCAGGCGGGCCTTTCACGCCAAGCCCCAAGTACCCCTGCCACACACGCTGCTGTACTCGCGAGGTATCTTCTCAACCACCCTCCGGGCGACAAGGGTGCGGCAGGAGCTATGGGCCAAAATAAAATTCTCTTGCAAAAAAACAATACCTGTCCCGTGACTAATTTTCTGATTGGCCAGCGGTCAACATCACCTCTTCGCCAGAGTACCTTTCGTGTGATCTGAGATGGGTTGAGCTGCGACCGCCCACCACCTTTTGACAATCCTTTTTCCTTTTTCCCTTCCTTTTCTTGCTCTTGCTTTTCCCTCTTCCCGCCCGGAGAATCTGACCATCCACGACAACTCTGTATGGGTCATTTTAGGTTCGAATCGGCTATTGCCTTGCCGGACCTGCTTTTCTTATCCTTCTGCATACGTGCTGTTCCTCTTGCCCTCCGTCTGTCAAAACGTGGTGTGACTTGCAATGGCCAACTCCAGCCATGGGAACGTGCATTGTCGCGTTCCATCTTGCCATCAACTCCGCGTCTTCTTGTGATGGACCGCTGGTCGTAGCTTCTGTAGATTGTCCGTCGCTATCAGTTGATACCATTTTCTCCTGCATTTATGGTTATCCCGCGCCCATGAGCGGAACGCGCGGCGAAAGTCACTTTTCGGCATGCTCCGCGCAAATGGGTGTGCTCCCCGCACCTCGACGTGAAGCCATCCACAGACTTTATTTCATGCAGACAAAACACCCGACAGCATAGGAAGTAGCGGACAAACCTTTCAATCGACATTGTTGGAAATGTCGTCCCTGTACGAAGCCGACGGTTGGTCGGCTGCGCAGTCTGCCAGGGTGTTATGCGACCGGCGCGTCCGAAGTTTGGTCGGCAATGCTTTGATTGCGGCGTCGCACTTTTTGTCGTCCTCGTCTGGCAATTTTGGCAATTTGATAGAATGCTGCTGCTGCATCATCAAATTTTAACCCAGGCGATTTTGAACGATACATGTAGTCAGAAGCTAATTATTGGGCGCATGGTGATGATTTCCCATTGCCGTGGGATGCACACAGCGGTCCGGACTTGCTTCGCGACCGCAAGCGCGATGTGTACACATGGCAAAAAAAAAATTAAATTTAAGCGCCAGCGTTTTGAAACCTTGACGTAATGGTATTGCCCCAGAGACAATCAATCAATCTTGACAGCAATATGCTTTTTGCAGCGGTCAAAATGCGTTGTCGCTGCCAATGTGCCGTTTTATAGTATTCTCTCTTCGAAGCCGCGATGGCTTCACTCTGACCGCAAGTCTGGTGTCGATGAGCACCGGATCTGCCGAACTGGCCCGTCGCATCGTCGTCATCTCTGACAAACACAAAAATTGAATTCATAAACTCAAGATCACACTCGGTTCACTAGTAGTCATGATATCAGAGAATTCCCTGCACTCAGCCGTGCTTGCGAACCGGTACGTGCAAAGACCAGAACAAACGTGGCATGCATATTGTGCTGGCGAGAATTGCACACAAGGCGGCAGAAATGCCACATTCCCATCCAAGAGGGGAAGAAACAGAGAACCAAAGAAGAAAATCAATGGTTTCCACACTTTGAGGCATCTGCTGAGCTTGCCTATCCGCACCGCAGATCAGCTGTAGCATTGACCGTGTCTTCTCAACGCCACATCGAAGTGAAATCAAGACCTCGAAAGACGATATCAAGTGGCAATTGCCGAGTCACGCGCTGTCGCACAACGGGGAAAAAAGCCCCATGGACGGCCTGGATATCCTGCAAAGCCCATCTCGGAATTGCAAGTGTCCACACTGGTTGCCCGACATTGGCGACAACTTGTTGGCGTCCTCGCGTCTTCGCACCGCCTCTCGGATGGCACGCTCTCTTGTCGTCGAACCATTTCGACTTACACGAGTTGTCGCAGGTGGAGCCGGAGAAGCACAGCATGTGACGTCTCACGTGATCGAGAGTCGCCGTTCATCGCCCCACAGCTGCATCCACAGACAGCATGTGGGCGAGTGGCCATGGCCCTACCAAATAGCGGGCCAGGCACACAGTACGTACTCCTTCCTCAACAGTACGTACGAAGTACCTCAGTACCTTACTTCCTACTGTACTGTACTCGGGCAGCCGTTCGCAGACGCCGCTTTCCCGGAAGGCTTCAAAAAGGCCAGCTTACACTCCCCGTACTAAGTAGGAACGTATCATACCAGACGTTTCATCATCATCAACTACATCAAACCAGCCATACCGGCCACACACTCGGCCAACGTGTGCAGACCTGCGCTCCCATCACGGGAACATGGCAGTGGTGTGTCTATAGCTACCACAAACCTGGTCGTCTCTTCCTCTTCCTCTTCCTCTTCCTCTCCTGCTTTCGGTTCGGTGCGACATAATACAGCAGCAGGGTACCCACGTACCTCGTTGCCAGCTTGCTCGGCTTTGGAAATTTGGAACCCCCTCCCCCTCCCCCTTACTGTCGAGTCCATCCGCGACCAACACCGCCTTCCCTTGGTTCGACCCTTGCTGAAGCAGCACCAACACGACATTCGGTCGGCGCCGACTCCTTTTTTTCTGCTTTTGTGGCCATGGCCGACTATTCACAGTATCACGCCCTTGGCCAGGGCTTCAATTCTGACCCCAACGACCCGAATCGAAACAATGCTCCTCCCGGTCAACCACCTTACCAGCAACAGCCTCCTGGATATGGAGCTCCTGGACCTTACGATATGCAACAGCCGTACCAGAATCAACATCAACATCCACCGCCACCTGTCGGAGGGCCTGCCCCCGTGGGAGCTGGCTACGGGATGCCTCAAGATCAGAGCTTCCAAGGAGGCTCGATTCCATTAGGTCCTGATGCCGTCCTCGCCGCGCAGATGGGCGGCATGAGTCTGGGAGATGGACAGACGACTGTTCGAAAAAAGAAGAAAGATCGCCACGCCTACCACACGGTCGAGCCCACCGGCTCTTCTCAGGCCTTCAATGGCATGCCACCTCCTGGTTCCAGTTCGAATCAGTTCATTCCTAGCACTGTCCAAGGACAACCTGCTGCTCCTGGGGTCGCCAACCAATTCGGCAGTCCGCAAGGCGCATCCCAGCTCATGAACGCGAACCAATTCCCAGCTCCGAGTAGTGCTGCTCCATTTGCCCCGGGGGCACCGGCGGACTACATGTCTGGCAACGCATCAGCAGATGCCACCCCTAGCATCTCGACATCTGGACCTTCCAAGGTCTCTCTAGAAGACATGCCCAGTGTCCCTCTGTCCCGCGACTCTATTCAGCCACACTTTCTCCAGAACATCTATCCGACCTTCGAGCGTCATGTACCACCTCCCGCCACCGTCTCATTCGTTGCCTATGACCAGGGCAATGCCTCCCCCAAATACACTCGACTGACCCTGAATAATATTCCGGCCACGTCAGAAGGCCTACAGGCTACTGGTCTTCCCCTCGGATTGCTACTGCAGCCCCTGGCGCCACTTCAAGCGGGCGAAGCGGATATTCCCGTGCTGGATTTTGGCGACGCAGGCCCTCCACGATGTCGCCGATGTCGTGCCTACATCAATCCCTTCATGATGTTCAGATCTGGAGGAAACAAATTCGTCTGTAACTTGTGTACTCATCCCAACGACACCCCGCCCGAATATTTCTGCGCTACTAGCCCTCAGGGCGTTCGCGTGGACAGAGACCAGCGCCCTGAGCTTCACCGCGGTACGGTCGAATTCGTTGTGCCCAAGGAATACTGGACTCGAGAGCCTGTCGGGCTGCGATGGCTCTTTGTCATTGATGTCACTCAAGAATCATACAACAAGGGCTTCTTGGAGACATTCTGCGACGGAATTCTAGCTGCTCTTTATGGAGGAGGCGATCGGGGAGAGGACGAGAATGGCGAGCCCAAAAGGCGGGTGCCTCAGGGAGTCAAGGTTGGGTTCATCACGTATGACAAGGACATTCATTTCTATAACATGCGTGTAAGTTTACTCAGTATACAAGAACTTTCTTCTTCTTTTCTCTTTTTTTTTTCTTTCTCTTTTTCGGTTCTCCAAGCTCTACCTATCCAAACATAGCTACAACGACATATCCTGATCTCTTTCTGATTTTTCTCTCCTTTAGGCTGGTCTTGAGCAACCTCAGATGCTCATTATGCCCGATCTCGAGGATCCATTCCTGCCGCTCGGTGAAGGCTTGTTCGTCGACCCTTACGAAGCTAAATCTCTCATCACCTCATTGTTGACGCGACTGCCTGAGATGTTTTCAGAGATCAAGAACCCAGAGCCTGCTCTGCTCGCTACTCTGAACGCAGCTTTGGCGGCATTGGAGCCGACCGGTGGCAAAATTGCGTGTTCGTGCTCTGCTTTACCTACTTGGGGTCCAGGCAGGCTATTTATGAGAGATGACGGAAACCACCCTGGGGGCGAGCTTGATAAGAAGCTGTACACCACAGAGCATCCGGCGTGGAAGAAAGTGGCCGAGAAGATGACGGCTGCTGGAATCGGCGCCGATTTTTTTCTCGCTGCTCCCTCTGGAGGTTATCTCGACATTGCCACCATTGGTGAGTATCTGAGAGAACAACCCCCCCCTTTCTCCCCCCTTCCCTCCCACCTTCATTTTCCTTCAATCTTGCTGAGCGAAATGATCTAACATGACAATTTTCATAGGCCACGTTGCAGCCATCACTGGTGGAGAAACGTTCTATTACCCGAATTTCATAGCGCAGCGAGATGGACCGAAATTGTCAGCAGAGATCAGTCATACAGTCACCAGACAGACTGGCTACCAAGCCCTGATGAAGGTTCGGTGCTCCAACGGCCTGCAAGTCGCGGCCTACCACGGCAATTTCTTACAACACACCTTTGGCGCCGACCTGGAAATTGGCTCCATTGACGCAGACAAAGCTCTGGCCGTGTCCTTTAGCTACGATGGCAAACTTGATTCCAAGTTGGACGCTCATTTTCAGTCGGCCCTGCTGTATACTACAGCTTCCGGTCAGCGCAGAGTGCGCTGCTCCAACGTCATCGCCAGCGTGAGCGAAACCTCCAAGGAGTCTGGCATGCGGGAGCAGGGCGTTCGAACATGCATGAAGTTTGTGGACCAAGATGCGGTGGTTGCTCTTTTGGCCAAGGAAGCGGGTACGAAGCTGGCAACGACGTCGAGTAACCTCAAGGACATCCGAAACTCCTTGACGGAGCGAACGATTGATATCATGGCGTGCTACAGAAAGCACTCGGCTCAACAGCATCCAGCCGGTCAACTCGTCATGCCTGAGAGATTAAAAGAGTTTTGCATGTACATGCTTGGACTCATCAAGTGCAGGGCCTTCAAAGGCGGCATCGAAAACTCGGATAGGCGGATCCACGAAATGCGCATGCTACGTTCCATGGGTGCACTGGAATTAAGTCTGTATCTCTATCCCCGCATGATTCCGCTTCACAACCTGCAACCGGAAGAAGGGTTTGCGGATGCGGAGACGGGTCACCTGAAGCTACCGCCATCAATACGAGCATCCTTTTCGCGGATCGAGCCCGGCGGCGTCTACCTCGTCGACAACGGCCAGCAATGTCTGCTGTGGTTCCATTCTCAAACCTCGCCGAACCTCGTTACCGATCTTTTTGGAGAAGGCAAGGATTCTCTCAAAAGTCTGGACGCATATACGTCTTCGTTACCTGTTCTGGAAACGCATCTCAATGCACAGGCTCGCAACATTATTGAATTTCTCAAGACAATGCGAGGATCCAAGGGGTTGACCCTCCAACTTGCCAGACAAGGCATCGACGGAGCAGAATTCGAGTTTGCCCGCATGCTGGTTGAGGATCGCAACAACGAGGCACAAAACTACGTGGACTGGCTCGTCCATGTGCATCGAGGTGTGCAACTCGAGGTATGCAGCCGTTTTCAAGCGCTTTCTCTCTTGTTTCTTTCTCTCTTGTTTCTTTCTTCTTTTTTTTTTCTTCTCTCCAACAGTACATTACGCTAACATAACATGTGCAGCTCAGCGGCCAGCGCAAGAAAGAAAGCGAGTCTGATTCGAGCGCCCTGTCCAACTTTACCGGACTACGACCATCAATGTGGTAACATTCAAGGACTGAAGTATGCAGATGCAGATGGCAGCATCAGTGTGGTAAAATGCCAAGGACGGAAGTTTACAGATGCAGATGAACAAAAAAAAAAAAAGGTAAAACACATAATTAAGAGGAATGTCAATGGGGAACTGTGTAACGTGTACAGACATATAAAGTGCGACGTAAGAAGCTGTAAAAATGGTGCGAAAAATGATAAAAGGGCATTTGATCGAGAGACAGTGGAGGAACAGCTGAACCAAAAAGAAAATAAAACGTTGAAAACTTTTCGAACCAATGAAGTACTGTGATTATGCTCCTTACCCTTGACTAGACTGGAAAAGGTGTAGAGAATCTGGAGGTGTTTGCAACAGCACAGTTAGGGCAGGGGCAGAAGCAAGAAAAAAAAGATGAAGGGATTTTTACTCTTGTTACCGTTGCCTGGTCTGGAAAGAGTGTGGAGGACCTAAAGGAACTATTTAGTAACAGAACTAAATAGAAAAATAAATTTACCAAAGTGTTACAATGTCAAAGGAATGAACGCAAATAAAAAAAAAAGAAAAGAAAAGGAGAAAAAAAAGGAGACACACAGAGAGAGAGAGAGAGAGACAGAAAGAGAGAGAGAGAGAGAGAGACAGAGAGAGAGAGACAGAGAGGAGAGAGGAGGAGAGAGAGAGAGAGAGAGAAGAAGAAGAAGAAGAAGAAGAAG
>AFRA01000156.1:0-47044 GCA_000223055.1 Claviceps fusiformis PRL 1980
TTAAAGGACTAATTTAAGATACTAACCTATTAATATTTATTTTTTCTTATTTATTTATACTTACACTTTATAACTTATTTTTTTTATAAATAAATATATAAATTAATTTTAATAGGAGTTTTATACTAAGTATTTAGTTATTACTAGCTATATTTTTTTTAATAAATATATAAATAAGCTTTTTTTTTTAATATTTTTTATACTTTTATTTTTAATATTATAAAGCTTTTATATTTCAAACTTATAAATTACTTAAAAAGTAATACTAATAATTTAATATTATATTAATATACTACTCTTTACTTTATATTAATATATAGCTTGTATTATTTATTTAGGGTAGATGTAGTAAAGGAGCTTATATAGTTAATAACTTTTACACTAAGTTATTAAAGTATTTTACACTTTCTTATATAATACTATAATAAGAGTTAGTTTACTATGACTTTATTATATAAATAATTATTATATATATATATATCTAGGCTTTATAGCTTAGTTATACTCCTATATAGTATACTTTTTCCCTTATTTTTATTTCTCTTTCTTTTTTCTTCCTTTTATTATTTAACTTTATAACTTTTTTTTATATATTATTTTTAATATTACTCTATATAATTAAATTTCTAAAAAAGTCTTCCTTCTTTCTTTCTTCTTTTTTTTTCTATTTTTAGGTAATATTCCTAGGTATTTCTTTTACCTTCTATTTTATTAGTTTTAAAGTTTATTTAAACTTTTTTTTTTATTTTTTTTTACTTTTTTTTCTTTTTTATAATAACTTACACTTAAAAGGACTAATAATTACCTACTTTAAGCTAAATAAATAGATTTTATTACTAATTTCTTGAAAGTTACTAATATAGAATAAATAACCTACTAAATAAAGGCCTTACTATTACTTTATTTACTAATGTAATAATATACTATAAAAGCCTTAATAATAGTAATCTTCTAACTATTTAAAAGAAGTTTATAGAAATGCATCCTAATTATATATTACTTCTTTATTATTCAATTACTAAACTAGCGCTTTCTAATAAGTATTACCTTACTTTTATCCTCCTTAAATATATTATAAAGACTTAAAAGACTCTTTAAATTTAAAATCTTAAATATAAAAGTAGGTTTCTTATTATAAAAACTAGCTAATAAGTTATTAAAAAGGAAATTATAAAAAGTTTTAATATAGTATAAGCTAAAGGTATAACTTTTAATTTTTTTTATATTATAATTTATAAGAAATACTAATACTTTATTTATTATATAAAGCTAAAAACTTAAAAACTATAATACTATAAAAGCAAAAGCATTAAGTAAAGAAATCTAATATTTAAGTAAATACACTTAAGACTAATAATAAAGATTAAAACTATTTAAATAATAAAACTATACTATAAAAGTAAAAGTATTAAGTAAAGAAACCTAGCACCTAAGTAAAGAAAACTAGCTCCTAAGTAAAGAAACCTAGCACCTAAGTAGATAATTCTAAAACTAATAATAAAAAATAAAACTATAAAAAGCTAAATAATAAAGAGATATAATATACTAAAAGTGTTTATTATTCTAAAGATAATAATAATAATATTAAAGAAAATAAGGTTATTTCTAGAAAAGAAAAATATTATTTAGGTTTTAAAAATTAGCTATAAAAAGGCTTAAATTATTAAGATACTATTACTTTTAGTTTAAATAACTAAGCTAATATAATTAATTTAATTTAATTTAATTTAATACACTAGTTGGGCTGTTGGCCTAATTCTAGTACCACTGCTACTAAGACTATATAGGAAAAACCCTAGTATAGGGGGGAAAACCTATATACAGCCTTTATTTAAGTTCTATAGTAAAGCTATAGTGGCTCTATACTAGTTTTAACTATAGAAAGAGGTATACTACTAGCTAAACTTAACTAGTATTATAGGAGAGTGTATAGTGTGGAATAGGAAGTAAACTAGATTAGTAAAGGTATAGTGGTACTGTAGGATACCCTTAGGGGTAGTTTATATATTATAGTAAGTTGCCTTAAGCGCTTAGTCTATCTTTTATACTAGTCTCTATTTAATTCCTTTAGGCTACTGCCTCTTTACTTAAAACCTTTCTTTAGCTTCTATATTTTTATAGTATTAGTTATACTAATTAGTAGCTAGCTACTACTAAACTAGCTATTAACTAACTATTAATTATATAATAAAAAAAAAGAGATATATATACCCTCTTTCCCTTATCCCTAACCTTTTCTTTTCTTTCTTTCTTTTTTATTTATTATCTTTATTATAAGTATACCTTTATTTCTATTTTTATAGTAGCGCTGCCTTATTACTACCTCTAACTAACTATAGTGTTATTAAAGATATTACCTACCCTTATAAATAAATTAATTATTATACTTAAAGTAAATATTATTCTTTTTTTAATACACTACTACTACTAACCTATTTATAGCTAGGCTAATTATAGGCCTAGCCCTATAAGGCTTACTTAATATAAGCTAAAAATATTAAAAAACAGTACTATAGCACTAAAGGTTAGTATTTCTTTTTAACCTAAGCTATTACTATTACTAATTTAAATAAGTATTTTATTTATTTATTTAATACACTAGTTGGGCTGTTGGCCCAATTCTAGTACCACTGCTACTGAGACTATATAGGAAAAACCCTAGTACAGGGGGGAAAACCTATATACAGCCTTTGTTTAAGTTCCGCAGTGGAGCCGTAGTGGCTCCGTGCCGGTTCCGACTGTGGAAAGAGGTGCGCTACTGGCTAAACTTAACTAGCATTGCAGGAGAGTGTGTGATGCGGAACAGGAAGTAAACTAGGTTGGTAAAGGCGCGGTAGTGCCGCAGGATACCCTCAGGGGTGGTCCGTGTGTTATAGTAAGTTGCCTCAAGCGCTCAATCTATCTTCTATGCCAGTCCCTATCCAATTCCCCTAGGCTGCCACCCCCTCGCCCAAAACCTTCCTCTAGCTTCTATATCTCCACAGCGTCAGTTGCACTAGCCGGCGGCCGGCTATTACCAGACTGGCCGTCGGCTGACCGTCAGTTACGTAATAGAAAGAGAGAGATATATATACCCTCTTTCCCTTGTCTCTAACCTTTTCTCTTCTTCCTTCCTTCTTTATTCATTATCTCTATTATAAGTATACCCCTATTCCTGTTTTCGCGGCGGTGCTGCCCTGTCGCTGCCCCTAACTAACTGTAGCGTTGTTAAAGATGCCACCTACCCTCACAAATAAGTCGATTATTGCCCTTAGGGTAAGTACTATTCCCTTCTCGACGCGCTGCCGCCACTAACCCGCCTACAGCCAGGCCAATTGCGGGCCTAGCCCTGCAAGGCTTGCCTAACGCAAGCCAAAAACATTGAAAAACGGTGCTATAGCACCAAAGGTTAGTACCCCCTTCTAACCTAAGCTATTACTATTGCTAATTTAAATAGGTACCAGTAGTGCATACTTTAAGTGCATAAAAGCAAAAAAGACTTATTTAGGCGTAAGTGTTATATTCCCTATCCACATTAGTGGCCTAGCAGTAGCTGATCAGTTCCGCAGCTAAATCCAAATATTACGTCGTACTAGGAGGCCGTTAAGTAAGTAATAAATATGCAAGACCTCCATGCCTTTAAGGAGCCTGTCGATATAAGTATAAGGTAGCGTAGCTGTGGTTCGGCCGTAGTATTGGTGCAGTGCTAACTTATAGGCAGGCTAAGGAGTATAATACTGCTTAGAAAGAGGCAGTATAGCTTATAAAGCAGGCGGGCCTGTCCGCTAATATAGCAGCGTGGGCTACTAGTAGTGCTACAGCAGTCTTAGCTTTAATCTTAGTTAAAGGCAAGATACTACTATAGGCTTGCTGCATTACTAATACACTAAAGGAGTAAAATAATGTCTTAAGAGAGATTCTATAGAAGGTCTGCAGGCTTAGCGCAGTAGCTGTATAAGGCTGTGTAGTAGTGGAGGTAGGGGATAACCTAGAGGAGGAAGGGGGGGGGGGGAGGGGGGGGGCAATGGGGCATAGGCCCAGGGCTAGCGCGGGAGCGTCACGCCTGTTTTTTATTGTCTCTTAGGTCGCTGTTTTTTATATATTAGTGAATATAAGTTATGCGTCGCAATAATACGTTCTAGCTGTAATATCTGCACAGTTCCCTAGCGTTTCCGCGCCTATACTGCGCTAGGTGCCTCTTCTTATTAGCTCTTTAGTATCTTTAGCCTATTAATCTTAGAGACTTTTAGCAAGTTAGAATTAAGGGATGCGCCCTATTAATATAAGCCACTTTATAAGTACGGTTGCTAGCCTGTTATATTCTAATGCCTCCCTAACTTCACGTTAGTTGCGCACTAGGTATGTGCTAGTGTTAATAGGGCGGAGGTAATTAAAATTCTTACAAAACAGTAGGATGTAGTAGTGGTCCTTATTGTTGGCCTAGCAGCTGCACATTAGCAAATCTACTTTAGGAACGCATTAGCAGAAAAGGAAGGCGTTAAGCCTAATTCGTTCTATATGCATTTATATAAGCGCTGTAGATTCATGCTTAGTAAGGCCTGAGTGGAGGCGGATGACTTTGGCAGTAGAGGTAAAGTTAGGGTTAAGCTCTGCCGCTGTGCGGTCGACATAAGTCTGGCGTGCCTGCGCGGCGGCCCGCTCTTAGTGCTAGCGGTCCTTCTATTCTAGGGCGAGTGCTTTAGTTAGAGAGGGCTTTAGTAGGTAGTTATAGGGTTGGTTTAGGAATAGTATATAGTCTAGGTGGTTATCCAGGGGTGGTGGGCGGCCGCGCCCTTAGCGCGTTGGTCTGCGTCTAAGTTAAGCCGCTATTGCAGCGCAGGCGCTGCGGATGTGCTTAGCCATCCTATTAGCTTCTATTCGTTAGTAAAAGCAAAGTGAATGGTAGTTAAGGTAGAGGTTAATTAGGGCTATGGCCGCCTTGGTTTTAACTAGGGCATGCAGCGTAGCCTTAAATACACTAGTTACTGTCCTTAGGCACTTAGTCTATTTAGAAACAAACGCCTTAGCTATACCCCTAGCTTTGCTGCTAACTTTAGTAGGGGTGTAGTGCAATCCCGCGCTATATACAATTATACTCCGAATAACCTGTGTGTATAGGAGTTATGCATTGCATAATAAGCATCCCTAAGTTAAAGCTACTAGCAATGTAAGTGCAAGCCACTACCGCACTAGTTTTGACTTAACCTAACTTTAGTGCGCTTTCTAGCAAAGCTTATAATAAACCTACACCCTAAGGAAGCGGGTAGATTGGACTAGTTACACCGTATTAGTGCTAAGTCAGACTGGTAACGTGATCGCCGCACGCCGCCTAGTAAAGTGCATAAGTTCGCTCTTCCCTGGATTAAACTTAAAACCTAATTCTTAGGACTATTCTTAGTAAATCGCCTAGGCAGCCTTAAGGCAATCCTGCGTCTCCTCTACCATACGCCCATACGTAAGTATATTTATATTATTAGAGAAGCCTATTATAAGCATAGAATGTGCTACCTAGAGCTTAGTATATAAAGGGGCAATATAGAGTAGAAAGAGAATAGGGGAGATCGGGGACCCTTATAGTACACCTATAGTTATAAGTAGGGGGCTAGTGGATTCACTATTAAAATAAAGGTTAGCAGTGCGTTCAGCGGTGAAGGAGCGAGTCCATGCCGCTATCTACGCAGGGATCCCAGCAGCTATAAGGGTATAAGTCAGTCTCTTATGGTGAACGGTGTCAAAGGCCGCTAATATATCCAGTTAAAGCAGCGACGCAATGCCGCCATAGTGCCACGCCATACACACCGATTCCACCAAAACACTTAGTGTAACTTCCGTTAACCTATCCGCTCTATTGCCCATTTACAGGTCAGGCAGTGCGCCGCTCGATTCAGCCGCAAGGGTAAGCCAACTCGCTACCGCTGCCTCTATCACTTTACCGACAATACTAAGAAGTAAGATAGGGCGCCAGGCCCCTACTCTATACTGCTCTATTAGGGTCTTGCCTAGCTTGCAAAGAACAACCACTTTTGCTCGCTAGAACGGAGCCGGGTAGTAGCTAATGCAGCAGCACGCATTAAGCAGGTAGGCAAGGGTCCTAGCCAGTAGCTTGCCACACACTTTAAGGTAACCGGCTAGAAGTTTATCTAGTCCCAGCGCCTTCCAGCTAGCTAGGCTCTTAATAATACCATAGATTTCATTAGCATCAAAGTGGTCTTCCAACGGGAACGTCGCGGTATTAAGGCGGTTGTCAAGATCCTCTAGTATATTGTTAAGTCGGGCTCAGGAGGAAGGGAAGAAGCGGTTAGCTAGTGCAGCCGCTTTCTCTTAGTGCAACTCAGCAGTTATAGCGTCTGCGCCCTCGCCTCAAATAAGGTTAGGGATTCGCTGCTGTTCCAGCAGTAGTCCGCTACAGAGCCGCGCCCAGCGTTCGAGTTTCTATAGGCTTCCTCTACAAGCAGTAGCTGCCTTAACAGTAGAGCGCTAGGCACTGCGCCTTTTATTGCTAATGGTTTGGTATTGCATCTAGGCCGCGTTAGCAGCAAGTCGCTAGTTCTCCTTAGTATAGGACGTCCACCACCGCCTTAACGCTCTTTTTGCGTTCTAGGTAGCTTCTTTAGCGCAGCGATTCCACTATAGATTTAGCCTAAGGCCGCCTTAGAGTTCCCTTAGGACTGCTAGATCTGCAATAGATTAAAGCTTAGCTATTATCTATTCTACATAGCTATTGATTTCCGCAGGTATCTAGAGCGGAGGTTTAGCAAGGTCGCGGCGGAACCGTGTCACTGCCTTGGCTGCCATAAGGTTATCCTCTATATACAGCCATTTAAAACAAAGCGGGCGGTTACTGTGTGGCCTCGGGCTAGTGCCAATACGGATAAGCTGTGGGATATAGTTAGATCCAGCGAGGTTTAGTCCCCCTATAAATTCAGCTTCTATATTATAGGTAACCTAAGTATGGTTAATAGTGCTGTCCCTTTTACCCTATATTCTTTAAGTTACTTTACCCTATAGCGTTACGAGTCTAAGCCACTACTGTGTTGCTAGCGCTAGGAGTGTATCGCTTCCTATTAAGGTTTAGCTATAATAGTCCTAAAGTAGGTAGTGCTAGTTAAAGTCTCCTATAAAAACGCTATAGTCTAAAGGCAGGGCCACTGTAAAGTTAATAAGGGGTAATGTCTAATTAGGTTCGTAAGTTAGGGAATATATTAAGTGAATGTGGTATCCCACTAATGTTATTAAGCACCAGTCCTTACCCATGCGTATTAACCACGCCCTAGGCCTATACTAACGGTTTATATAAATCACAGTACAGCCTCCCTAAGCGGCAAGTTAGAAGCGGCTAAGGCTGGGGTTAGGTGGTTTGCTATTTATGGTTCCCGGCTCCTGTATTGCTATTACGTTGGCTCTGGGTTAGGACTCTAGCGCTAGATATATAAGGTGGGTTTTCTTTTATGTATTCTAGTACATAACCTCTATTATATACTCTATATAGTGTATTAGGTTAGGCTTAGCTCGTTCAGTGCTATAGCGGCCGCGGGCTATTAACTTAGGAAGGCCTCTATAGTAGCTTGTAACCGCTATGTTAATTCCAGTTGAGTGTTAGGGAGGCGGGTGTGCAGTCTACTAACTTGCTTCTATAGCAAAGCCTCCCACAACAATAGATTGCTTGCGTCTCTCCTTTAGCTATAGCTAGATACCTCCATCCAACCGTCTTTCTCCAGCGTCAGTGGTTTAGCGAAGGCTAGGGGCCGTGCTAGGTATGTAGTATGCACGCAGTTCTATTGTTTATTTATAACATTATATATGCAAGACTATACAGGGTGAGGTCCTAAGCAGTTAACGCAGCGTTCCTATACAGCTCCCAACAGCGCCAGGCATGATTATTCACCCTCCTTATGCTAACTAGATACGCAGCGGCCACACCGCAGGGGTGACGCGTAGTGTGCGGCTATATAGCTAAATTTAAAGCATCTAAAGCATTATTAGGGATAGATAGCGTTGTTATAGGGCTTAGCCTTAAATATCTTAGTTTTATAAACAATTCTAGCGTAGCATAGCCTATTTGCTACGTCAACTCTATCAATAGCAATAATTAAGGGGGATCGGGTTACGGTGCCGCATAGCTTCCGCGCTGTAACCTTCACTGGACCCTATCCATTAGCTGCAATTATATTTTAGAGAATATTATCCTTCCCTTAGTTCTGCATGTAGCGTACGGGAAAGCCCTTAATAATAATGCTAAATATACGTTAGTTTAGCATTGCTTCCGGTCCGAAAGCGGTGCTAACCTAGGCTATATCATCGGTATAAGGCTTTACTGTATCCCAGAATATAATTACAGTGTCGCCACTGCAGAGGCGACGCACTGCCACAGCAGTATTAGTACCAGTGGCTTGGTTAACGGCTGCAATAGTTTCTTTAGGTAAGCGGTTTTATATAGCTTTAGCTATTATACTGCCTTTAATAATAGTTTCGCAGTAAACGCAAGGCAGTACCGCCACTATTGCAGCCCAGATCTAATGGATAGGCGGTTAGGTAGCGCCTTTAGCAGCAATGCTAGCCTAGCTTAGGGCTGTTACATTCCTAGCGCTAATGGCTTTCTTTACCGCTTGTTCAATAACTTCTTCTAAGTTTTTAACTATAATAGGCTTATTAGGCGATAGTAAGGTCGATTTTGTTAATATTTTAGTGTAGGTCTAAGGCGTAAGGAGGCCGCGTTAGGCACGCGTTAAGGCCGCATTGTCAACGCAAAGGATAATATTCCATACACTCTTTAGCACCGCAGCTAGTATGAGTTTAGCTATCTCATTATATTTAACAGTAAGGTAGTCCGGTATTTGCTTACACGTAGGCAGCGGCGCAGGAGCGACTCGAGGCACTATTAATATAAAGCCGCCCTATCCCGCAAGTAAGTAGT
The DNA here is from genome assembly GCA_000223055.1 of Claviceps fusiformis PRL 1980. Taxonomy (NCBI): domain Eukaryota; kingdom Fungi; phylum Ascomycota; class Sordariomycetes; order Hypocreales; family Clavicipitaceae; genus Claviceps; species Claviceps fusiformis. Next base: position 8,894 of record AFRA01000156.1, read on the forward strand.
GGCAGCTCTACGTAAGGCCACGATTCCCACTGTCAATATCCATCAGCATCGCCTCATCCGCCGCGCCCACGCTCCGGCACCGATGCGCCATTGGAGATAAGGTAAAACGGATGCAGCGATTCTTTTTCTGCACTTTTCGAGAGGTTTAGAGTCGGTTCCGCGTCGCTACTGCGGTGCGGGCGAATTCGCGAAAAAGTTTAAATAAGTATTAATAGTATATACTTTAAGTATATAAAAGTAAAAAAACTTATTTAGGTATAAGTATTATATTCCCTATTTACATTAGTAGCCTAGTAGTAGCTAATTAGTTCTATAGCTAAATCTAAATATTATATTATATTAAGAGGCTATTAAGTAAGTAATAAATATATAAAACCTTTATGCCTTTAAGGAGCCTATTAATATAAGTATAAGGTAGTGTAGCTATAGTTTAGCTATAGTATTAGTATAGTGCTAACTTATAAGTAAGCTAAGGAGTATAATACTACTTAGAAAGAGGCAGTATAGCTTGTAAAGTAGGCAGGCCTATCTACTAATATAGCGGCGTAGGCTGCTAGCAGTGCTGTAGCAGTCTTAGCTTTAACCTTAGTTAAGGGCAAGATACTGCTATAGGCCTACTATATTGCTAATGCGCTAGAGGAGCAAAATAATGTCTTGGGAGAGATTCTATGGGAGGTCCGCGGGCTCGGCGCGGCGGCTACGCGGGGCCGCGTGCTAATATAATTAATAAAATAGTAAAAAAATAATATACTTAGATATTTAAATAAAGATGCCTTAAATAATAATATCCCTATTAACCTAGCTTTAATAGAGTGTAAACCTTAAGGCTTAGGGATTATAATTATAACTAATTAAAATAGTTATAATAAAATAAACTATAATATAATATTTATTAATACTTTAATAAATAGTAATTAAACTTTATAAGTAAGTAATAGTTCCTTAATTATAGTTAGGTATAGTAATAATAATAAAAAAAAAATAATATATTCTTTTTTTCTTAATCTATAAGTAATACTACTTTTGTAAATAATAAAACTTAAGTATTAAGTCTTTTTTTTTTCTTTTATTTATAATATATATAATAGTAAATTAAGAACTTTAATAAATATATATATAATATTAATTTTTTTTCTTCTTTATAGTATATATAATAGTAAGTTTATAAATTTAAATATTTTTATATAGAATAGATATTTAAAATAATAATAAAATATAATAAATATATTACTAGAAAGTAATTAAGTTACTATATTTTAATAAGTATATTAGTACTAATAAAGGATTTTATTTTTATTTTATATATTTAAAGGTATAATAAAAAAAGGACTTACTTAGCTAGCTTTAGTATTATTTATAATTACTTTATAAAGTATAAATAGGTATAATTAGCTTACTTTAGTATTATTTATAATTACTTTATAAAGTATAAATAGGTATAAAAATAGGTATTATAGACTTTTAATTGTTGAAAATAACAGGGTTATTTATAGGGGATTCCTCACTATTAGTGCTATAATTATAGCGCTGATAGAAGCACTTTATAGGGGGCTTTGTAAGCCAGTGCAAGCCGGCAAGCATGCGCGCGCGCGGGTGGCACAACCACGGAATTCCGACCGAAGGTCACGTGTGCGTGGGCTCGCAGCTGCGAGGTCCCCACAAATCCTCACTTTTTAACCTTTTCTGCCTATTCTGACAGTTACGCGGTCGGACTAACAGCTGCAAGGTGGGCCTAGTCTTTGGGTTGGATTTGTAAGGCAACCAGCAAAGATACAGAGAAACGGATTGAAGGATGTAACTAAGCCAGCTAATAGCTGCTTAGTTAGGGAAGGTAGCTACCCTATAATGTGTGTTTTTTACTGTTTTTCTTAATAAGGAGGAATTTATAAAAAGTCTTAGAATTAGATTCTTTATTGCTAAATTCTAGGCTTTCTTTCTATATAAATATCTAAAAATCGGTTTTTTAGTGTTGTACGTTGATTTTCACTAAGTTAACCGATTACAAGCACGTTAGCAGCTAATTTGTATGGCTGTAAGTTTATTTTTTTGTTTTCCTATATAAATAAATTTTATAGAAAATAGAAAGTAGCTTATAAAGCCTAGCTAGTGACTAGGATTTACTAATAAGGTTAGTGGGTATATAAGGGAAGGAAGTGAAAAACCCCCTTATAGCCGCTAACTGTATAGACCGTTAGAATCACTCTTACTAGCCACGCACACCTACAAAGTTAGATATTAGATATAATTTATTAGATATTATTATTGCAAATTCTTTAGCAAATTAAATAGTGCTAAAAGCAACGCAAAAGCTTCTATATTTCGTGAGATATAGTGGACTGTAGCTTGCTGCAGTGCTCTGCTCTGCAGAGCAGTGGATCTATACGTGCACGCTCACTAAGCCCACTACCTTAGTAAGCTGTGCTCTATAGCACCCACCTCCATTATTTCTAATATTAATATATAATTAATTTATACTATAATAAATACTTTTATTTTTTTACTTTGTTTATAAAAGGTATATAAGCTATTATTATAGTAAAGGGTGTATAGTATAGAATTAAAGCTTAATTAACTAAATATAATATATATTAATACTTATATACACTAGATACTTAAAATTTAGTTTATACTTTATAATATATTATTTTACTTTAAATACCTCTTTATTATATAGTCCTTATAAATTCTAAGCTATTATAAAATATTCTTTAAATAATTTTATTAATAAATTTATTTCTCTTTATTATTTATAAATTTATTTTAAAACTAAACCTTTTTCTATACTATTAATACTAAACTATTTATACTTATATACTTTAAAGTATAAAGCTTTATAAAATATTTTTTTATTAGTTTTATTCTTTTAAAATAAATAAATAGCTAATAATATCTTTATTTATATTATTAAAGTTATAAAAATTATAACTAATATTATATATATTAATTTTATATCTAAAAGTAGTAGAGTACTTTTACTTAGCCTTAAGTTTCTACTTAATTATTTTAAGTTAAGTATTTTTTTATTAAATAACTTTTTTAGCTACTTTTAGCTATTTTTTAAGGTTATTTATATAAATTTTCTAAAAGTAAACTTATTCTTAGGATTCTTTTATATAATTAAATAAATCCTTAATCTAAACTTATAGTTTTAAAAGAAAAGTTATATCTTTATACTTTATAGCACTTATTTTAATTTATTTTTATTAATAAAAGTTTAATAAGTAATTAAAAAAAAATTTAAGCGCTTTTAAGAGAATATAAATATATAGGTATATAAATATAAAAGAAAGAAAAAAAAGAATTAAGTAAAAGTAAAAGCATAATATATTATATAGGTTATATATACTAGCTAGCATAGCTATATAGTAAATTTAGTAAATTTACTAATTTATTATTTAAATCTATTTAATTTCTTAAATATAAAAATATAGTATTTTTATTTATTTAAAATAAATTTATAGTATAGTAGTGTTATATTAGTATTTATATATATATTATAGAATATAATTATTTATATATACTAATTATTTATTGCTTATATATTATATAATTATAATATTACTATATAGATGAATATAATTACTAATATAAGTATTATATTTAAGTATATATTATAATAATTACTTTAGTCTCTCTAGCTTTTTAATTATAGAATCTAAAGTATTACTATATTACTATTCTAAATTACTAATTAAGGAATAATAATAGTTATAATTATTAACATTATTACTAAAGTATTATAAGCTGTCACGGGCTGTCACCAGGAGCAGGCGTGGCGCGCGAAGGTACTTACCTAGGTACCTAGGTACTCAAAGAGCCAAGTCAACATTGCCGCCTCGCTATTCTCCACCGCATAGTCCATATTGGGCCAAGCTGGGCCTTGGGCTGGCGGTACTTGCATCCATGAGTCCATACGTGTATGCACGTAACGCGACATACGCGGAACCACACGATCGAGCTGCTCCAGAGTCCCGGACCGTACCAGCGCACGTACCGGGCTGCGCTGCGAAAGTGATTAGATTATACTTTGATTTCAGCCAAAAGCCTCCTACTTTCGCGGACAAGTGGAGAGCCCCTGCCGGCCTACGAGGTACCTACTTACCTAGCTTCTTGCTGGCGTCACGCAGGCTCGACATCAACGCCCTCTGAAGACCAGCCGGCATGAGTTGTGCGAGCCCTGTCCGTCCCTGTCCGTTCCTGTCCGTCCCTGCTGTGTGCTCTGTTTTTCGAAGGGCACCAACCAGACTTGTGCTGAGTGCTGCTGGAAAGTCGCGGAAGCCAGCCTGGCTTGGCTCCCTGGCTCCCTGGCTCTCCGGCTCTCTTACCATCACTCATCACTTCAAAATGACATGTACAAAGTACATACGTAGAGCGCGGGTGCACCGGCGCCTATTATTAGGATAATCAGGCACCAGACTGCTACACTCGCCCAACGAGTCCCGTCAACATCCGTCTCTGGAGTCTCAATCCCGGGCTGTTGTGCCCTACACTCGACTTGGACCAGACAGACTCGTCACTGGGTGACTGGAGCTCTCATCCAGTGGCCGTGGCAGTTGCCCCTACCCAGCCCAGGCAGGCAGGCAGGCAGGCAGGCAGGCCTGCCACAGAAGAGACCCGCAGCGCACGCCAAAAAGTCCAAGTTGGAAAGTCCCATGCCCATGCCCACGCCCACAAGTGCACGCCCACACGCCCACACCCACGCCTCTCACGCCCCTCTCACGCCCTCTCACGCCTCCTCACGTCTGCCACGCCTCCCACACCTTCCGCCGAGCACACTCCAACTACTCCCACTGTCCACACTCCAGGTGCCCACCTTGCGTCTTGTCTCATCAACCGCTCACATTGCTTCCTTCCCCCAAATATTTCGCGCTCTTCTTGCAGCTTAGCATCTCCTTTCGCTCCTTCCCGTCTTCGCTCGTATGCCGTCTCTCTACACCTTCTCAACATCGCCTCTGACAGTTTAACACACCACTCGTTCTCGTTCAACCACCCATATCCGCCCGACCGCGTTCGCATAGCTTCTCTCTTCTCGTTGCGGAAAACCTACGATCCCGTCGCTTTGACCCCACAAACACATTCATACTCGTCGTCATTATAAACTTGAAAGCGCAGACTCAAGCGGTCGTCCCAGTACATCGAACCGAGCAACACAAGCCGTCAAGTTCAACGATAACCCCGCCGTTTTACGCATTGTTTGTTCGACTGATTCCACTTCGTCATCTCGTTGCACGTCTGCAGGACGTCCGAGGAGCGGAAGCCGGACTCGAACCCGCTGTTGACGCAGTCATTCAGCCCTCGTAAACCCATCGGCATCTCAAACGACGCTCCTTCGTGAGACCACTGCGCAATATTTAACCATGGCGTCTCCGATTCCCACCGCCTATCAAGCGAACTCGCCGTATCGACCGTCGCCGGCTGGCGCTACCCCGGCTTCGCCGCCCAACAAACGGGACTTGAAGTCGTGGTGGAAAGGATTCAAATTACCATCGAAACAGCACGACCAGCCTTCAGGTACGACAAAAAAAAATAATATCAAAAAAGATGGAAGCAAAACCGCACTTTGCGTCCATGACCCCTTGTTCCCTCATTTCTCGAACATCCCTTGATGAAAATGGTCCGATTCCGCCGAATTTCAACTTCATACCGAAAAAGAAATGGAACTGTTGGCTTCGTCCACCATATGGGCAAATGAATACGGTGGGGTGTAGGATTTACTTGCTAACTCATCATGTAGCAGGAACGAGTCGAGCACCCGGGATTTTTGGAGTTCCACTGCGTCAGAGCATCACATACGCCAATGTCGCCATTTCGCTCATTGACGAGAACGGTCAAAGCTACATCTACGGCTACGTTCCCATTGTAGTTGCTAAATGCGGTGTGTTCTTGAAAGAAAAAGGTAAACGACCACGATTTGACACACACTTGCAATACTCCATGTCCCATTTACTGACTTCTTCATAGCGACTGGTGTCGAAGGTATATTCCGACTTAGCGGCTCAGAAAAACGTATCAAAGAATTAAAACAGATCTTCGACTCGCCCGATCGATACGGAAAAGGACTTGTCTGGGAAGGGTACACGGTACACGATGCTGCCAACGTTCTGCGTCGCTATTTGAATGATCTCCCTGAACCAGTTGTCCCCTTGGGTCTATATGAACAGTTTCGCGACCCACTTCGAGGCGCTACGAAGCAACCCTCCGGCGATGCAGAAGGGCCCCAATTCGTAGACAACTTTGATGAATTAGCAGCCATTCGGAAATATCAACAGTTGATCACCGAGTTGCCGCCACTGAATAGGCAGCTCCTTCTGTATATCCTCGACTTACTCGCCGTCTTCGCTGCGAAATCGGACGAGAACCGAATGAACTCCCAAAACCTGGCTGCCATTTTTCAACCTGGCATGCTCTCGCATCCCAGCCATGCAATGGCACCTGAGGAGTACCGCCTAAATCAATGTGTGCTGATTTTCTTGATAGAGAATCAGGATCATTTTTTGATCGGGATGCAAGGCACCGCCGCCGACGAGAACACCAAAAAGGAAGTCGAATCGGGCACGCCCACTACTTCAAACGTCAAAGGTGTTACCAGAACCGCGTCTAATGCTAGTGCTGGCGCCAATAGTGTTCGAAAGGAGGGACAACTTCGCCGAAATCGATCTGTATCCTCCAAGCACTCAAGAGGGGAAGGGAGCATCGGATGTCCCAGCCCACCCCAAGTCACTCCTACTCCTGGAGGGCTGGCAAGAAGCAACACCGTTCCATCCAAGAAGTCTCCAGCTCTAGCAGGGAGTAAATTCAGGAAGACCGACAGCCCAGGTCACGGCTCTCCAGCCCGTGTGGAGCCAATGACTCCAGTCAGAACCGCGATCGCCAGACCGGAGTCACGGACATCAAGCCCCGTTTCCGCACCCCCTGTACCCGTGATACTCACTGCCCCTGGTACCACTGCGGTATCAGGGACGGGTCGAAGTCAGGAGAGGCTGGTCGATATTTCACAAGAGTCGACTTCGTCTCCTGCCAAGGAGAGACACTTGCCCACTTTGTTCCAGCGGTCCCCAGCCGAAGGTGGCGAAAAGAGACAGCCGAACAAATTGAGAAAGAAAAGAATACCAGGCAGTATGAGTATCAGCGCGCACAGCTCCAATGCTTCTTTACCACATTCAAACGCGGCCTCGCCAGCCGTGGAGCACCCAAACCCAATGGAATCGATTCACCCTATATCACAGCAAATAATTATACCAACCTCGGCAACACCTACAACAGCACTAGAAGCGCAATCTGCGATTCCACAGCCGACTAGTACTACTACTACTACTACTACTACTACTACTCATGATACGTCAAAAGACTCGCGCGAGATGTCTCCAGCGGTGGCATTGCCTTTGCGCCCAGATGAGCCTCACGATACCTGTTTTGAAGTCACTCCTCGCGCATCAGAAATCTCATCTGATAAATTGCATCCCGACGATAGTAAACTAGCGGCCAAATCGCCACCCACGTCGATCCACTCTTCCTTTAATGATGGTTCTGATTTGGACCAAATTCTCGAGGGTCAAACAGGCTCGAGTCATTCGGACAATCCTGAGAGGGAGAGGAAGAAACTCTGGAGACTTTCGAGAAGCAGGAAAGATGAAAATGGAGGCTCTTCTGGGTCCTCGGGAGGTGTGCCTTCGACTAATTTATGGTCCAACACGGGCGCTGAAATAAGCACGACGACTATCGGTAGCGGGGCTAGCAGACCTAGTAAAAGTCTCACACAGGATGGGTCAGAGGGTCATGCCACTGATCATGTTAGCAGTCCCGATGGCGATCGAGAAAATAATGGCAAAGACGACCCCAGGGGTCCAATTGGCTGGATCAAGAACAAGTATCGAGAGGCGAAAGAAAACGTCGAACAGCGCCGCAACAAGTCTCCACATTCGGATCGGTTCATGGATCGACAGGCCGTGAATGCCGCCCTACATTCTCGCGGCAAGAGTTTGGAAATCAAAGGAGAATCAAACATTGACGAGAAAGCCAAGGAGAAGCAAGATGAACTTGCTGAGCCAGCGGTGGCGTCGACAACTACGACTATTCTTACCGAGGCTCCTTCTCTCAGGGTCCATGACACACCAGAGCAAGGGGCGAAATGTGTCGAGGAAATGAAACCATTAGCAACAGAAAGCCAACTGGCTACGGTTCCCGAAGTCTCCACGGAAATGCCCATCGAGCAAGCCCATGAATCGACGGAAACAGATCAAGTGCCGGAGATTTCGGATCAAGTGCCGGAAATTTCCACAACAGAACCTCCTCAAGACTCAGAGTTACAAGAAGCCGCCCCAGCGTTGACAGAGGAAGTAGCCACGGAACAAGATTCAGAAGTACTACCGACGGCGTGACCTAGTCAAGAATGAGAGGGAGCTGGTCGCGAGGTTGCCACTGTTTTTATTTCTTTATTTACTGGTTTTCTTCTTATTTATTTATTTATTTATTTATTTATTTTATTTTTTTTGGATATCTAGATATAGATTCGGGGTTGTGTTTAGGTCTGGATTTTGGACTTTGGATCTAAATCTGACAAGGTGGGCCATGAGTTGGGCGTATCCATGTCGTTATTGGACACGACTTTTTATCTTCGAAACTCTGCATTTCGCAGGATGCGCTCCATTCGTTCCTGGATCAACCAAGGCTTTCCTCTTTTTGCTTTACTATTCTGGCAGTCATGTTACCATTTTGGGGCCAATATCTGAGCATGCCCTTTATCGTTTCAAATTCCTCGTGCGCTAAAGGAACGGGCTATTCTATTGGAGTCATTTTTTATTTCACCTTGAGGGGTGAGAGGGCCGGACTCCATGAGCACGGTTTTGATTTACCGGAGGTGTTTTAAGAGAGGGGGGATATTGAAATGGCATGAGAGCTGGAGCGAATATGGTGTTTTTTTTTCCTTTCTTTTATTTTTTCTTTGATTTATTATTGATCTTTCGCTTTAATCTATTTTTCCCTTTTGACTATTGATATATTAGATTCCCCTTTTATACATACATTACACATATATATTTCCCCCTTTTTTTTCTCTTTCTTTTTGCTTTGCCTTTATGATTCACTGACCTTTTGCATTGATACATTTTTCTTTCTACTCTATTTACATATATATTTTTCCGCTCTTCTCCTTTTTTCTTCTTTTCTTCTTGTTTTCCCTCTTTTTCTCTTTCTTTGAAAGTATCCGTGTGAAGAGGGCCATGTTTCAGTACTATCAATCGAGCCAAATGTTCCTTTTTTTCTCTTTTTTACAAACACATACACACACACGCATACATACATGCATACATACATACATATATATATACGTATTTACTCATCCCTTGAAGGTATACATTCATCTATTGACAAGAGTTCATGCAAGACTTGTAAGAGTATAGTGAAAAAACATTTCCCTCGTCTCCCTATATTTCCTTGGTTCCCTGTTTCATCACGTCTTCTTGTCCACGGGTGCATTCTCGTACAGACCTGTATCCCACACGAGCATGCGTCCCGATCGCCGCCAGTCTTCGTTGAAGAGGCCGTTGAAGCCGCTCCATACACGCCGCAGCCTGATGCCCAGTGTCTGGCCTTGCTTGCTCTCCAGGAAGGCACGACAGGGGGGGTTCGATGCCCTCGAATCCGATAATGTATCGGGGGAGGCGCATGCCGCGGTCGGGGGCAAACAGCTCCGTCGTCAAGAATTCGGTGGGGTTGTCGTAGAAGCGGTCTGCCTCGTCTCGGTAGGTTTCCCGCTCGGGGGTATTGGGTAGGGTGTGCAGGGGGGGTTCGCACGACAGCGCGCGGGCATGGAGGCCTGGATAATAGAGGTGGGACCGCCAGGGCGTGGAGTGGCATGGCATGAGGAACAGGGCGAAGAGCTCGTCGGGAGGCGAGGGAGGCTGGTGGGTGGTGTGGTTTGTCGGGAGCTGGACGGACGGGGGGTGGATGCGCTCGTACTCGCCGCGCAGGTAGGAGAGGACGTTGAGGGGGGCGGGCTGGTGGAAGAAGGAGAGGTAGCCGGCTAGGATGAGGTTGATGCCCAGAGCGGCGAGAAGCCATGGCTTGTTTCGGATTTGAGGGCGGGCGTTTTTGGGCCCAGGAGAGGTTGTTGTTGTTGTTGCTGCCGTCGTCGTCGTTGCAGGAGAGGGAAGGGTGGTGAAGAAGGAAGAGGCGGCGGGGGCGGCGATGATGCTGAGGATGGGGAGGAGCGGGTAGATGAAGCGGACTTCTTTGTGGGAGATGGATGATAGGGCGACGATGGTGGTGAAAACGGTGCCGGACAGAGTTCGGAGAATGTTGGCCTCGGTGATGGAGGACGGTGCGGTGGTTGTGAGTTGGAAGAGGCCCAGGAGGGCGAATGGTAGGCTGGTCGTGCAGAGGAGAGGCAGTCCCTGGGAGAGGTAGTAGTGCCAGGGGCTGCGGCCATAAAAGACGGCGAGGGATTTGGATATGTTGAAGTTGAGCCAGTTGTAAGGGGGAAAGGTCCAGAAGCCAAAAAAGAAGTAGTCGGACACGGCGGACACGACGAGAACCAGGGATCCGCAGAGAATGGCTTCGCGAGCGAGGACGAGTACCACGGCCCACGTCAGGGGCGAGCTGCCCTTTAATGAGACTCTCGTCAGCGCCATGCCAGCTAGTGTTGCCCAGATGAGGACGTTTGTAGGCCGAAGAATGCTCGCCAGGGCGGCCAGACAGAGCGATATCCGAAGATGACTTGTGCGCATGAAGCCACGGACGGGCTTGGGATTCTCCTTGGTGGGCATGGCGGCGCTGAAGATTCTCCAGGGCCAGTATTTCAACGCGGCGACGGTGAGAAGGGCCTCGAGGGAGTTTGAAAAAGTACGCGTGGAGCAGTACCACTGCCAGGGGTTGAAGAGCTGAAGAAATAGCTGGTCTGCCTGTCAGCATGAGAAGGGGAGAGAGAGAGAGAGTTGGGGCGTACCGCGAAAAAGGACGTGTTGCTATTTGGTCCAAAAATGTTGACCGCAAGCTGCCAGGTGTACCAGTCGCAGAGACCAGCACAGACTGCCTGCAATACTTTTGGAGATCCAACGACAATGGCAGCTCGAAGCATGTTGCCGTTTGGGAGCAGCTTTGACGTCCAGTCCGCGATGAGGTAGCCCGCGGAGAAGAGGACCGGGTGAAGCGAAGACCTCAGTTGGTGACGCCATTCCTGTCGTGTTCCGCTTTTTAGCACGAGGAACGCAGTGTGGGTGTTGCTATGGAATTGTGTATGGGACGAGAGCATGTACGAGAGGGCTTTTGTATATATATATATTTATGTGTGTGTGTGTGTGTGTGTGTGTGTGTGCAAGTACTACATACCCAAGTGAGCCAGGCGCCACTGTTGGGCCCAAAGGCAAGCTGCCACGCGGGCTCGAGGGACTGGAAAAACTCATCTGGCTGAAAAAAGGTATTCAGCCACCAAGCATTGATGAGGCGAATGATGATGAGGTTTTGCAGAAAAATGGGCCGGTTGCGCTGATTGCGAAGGATATCCGATGTGGTGATGGCCATGATGGCTTCACTTCACGTCTTCACGTGAGGGCTATGCGTCTGGAGATGTAATCTGGGGACAATTGTTTTTTTTTTATCTTTTTTTTATCTTTTTCTTTATCTTTTTCTTTATCCTTTTCTTTATCTTTTTCTTCTTTTTTTTTTGCTCAAGGAAAAGGGGGCGGGCCGCGGGACGTGGAGGCGTCAACCATGCACAATGAGCCGTCCCGCAGAGATGCCGGCTCTGCTTCAAACGGTGCAGAGCCTGAATGACGTATCAATCGTGTCAACCCTATGCTGCGAGGCTCATTTCGTTGTCTGGCACAAACGGCAAAAACGCGCAAGCAGAAACAAAGTGCTCTTGTGGTCTTGTGGTGGAGTACTGGAGATGCGAGAAGATGGACGGCGGGACATTTTGGCCATGGCAGCCCGGCTATTGCTGGGCATTAGTTGCAGGACCAATCACGGCCGACGACGGGGATTGTGGTCGGCTGTCGGGCGGTGGGGCTGGGGGCGGCCCAGCTGGCTGCCTGGCACCTGCTGCCTGCTGCCTGCTGCCTTGCTAGCTGATGGCAGCTGGACGCCAACCGTCCACGGCAGCGGCCGGTCTCGGGCTGTCAGCATTGGCCAGGCTCAGCCCGCCTTGCAGTTCGCACCTGCCCGATGCCTCGTCCCAGAGTCCCAGAAACCCAGAAGTCCCTGGTCTGAGGCGTGCTTTTCAGCTGATGCGGCTTGGCATTTGGCCCTGCATCGTGCAGGGTTCAAGAGGCTTGAGACTTGCTGCCCCGGCTCTCCGACCCGGCTTCAAAAAAAGAAAAGAAGAGAAAAAACTTGATGATTCCCATCCTCCAACACTCTCGCCCTAAACCACAGCCCTGTATCGGGGCACAGCCAACGTTCTTATTCACGTTCAAGGTCATGGTGACATGCACGCGATGCATGGGGAGCTGCATTCGACGACCAAGTCCTACCAAAGCCGCCGCGTATGTACGTTTGCAGCGACGTCATGTCCACATGCATTTCCTCCTCATCACCTCCCTCTGACGACGATCGACGTGCCTGCATCTGTATGTACATATGTATGTACGTACATGCATTCAGCCCGAGTCGGAGGCGCGGTTTGCGGTGCCCGCTTCATGTTTTTTTTTTTTGTCCTCAGGTTTTCCAAGCCGACCAAACAATGGATTTCGAACCAAATGGAGTCATGGACCAGATGATAGATCCGTCGCATCTCATCGCCTATTGATAAGTCTGGGGTCGAGCAAGGGTTTTGGTCAACTTTCACGTAATGCTGGCTCTTTTATTGGCTGGCTGTCATGTGGTTTACGGAACCGTATCTCTGGCGATCCCGGACCCAGTCAGCCACCGTTGTTATGGAGCACGAGTAAGACAAGAGGAAGCCATTATCCGAGCCGACCAAGCTCGGCGACTTTTTTTTTTTTTTACCTTCTTCGGGAGGAACCCCCCTAACCCGTCATACCTGGTTCAAAAAGGGTCAATCTTTTTCTCCTCGCCATCATGGAATGCGTCTACTCGGGATAGGCAGTCGCAAATATCTGCGCAAAGCTCTAGTTGGGGTTTCGAGGTGGGCCTCAAGATCTATCATGAGTCCACAATGCGCCGATGCGCAGCAAAAGCCCGTGACAGGCAATCCCTGTCCTGTCGGCCGGCTGGCTTCGGCATTCTCATGTCCATACCTACCTACTTTATGTAGGTAAGTACACATTAAGGACGTGACGGCCGAAGTCCCCGTGCCCCCGTGCCCACCCGCCCACCGCCCACCGCCCGCCAAGGCGTGGCACGCACCACAGATGGTCCGGCTCAGCCAACGCTTTCATCTTTCATCCCTCACGACGCCGAGCCTCCGCTATGTGTGTCCACTTGCACTTGCACTTGGCGGGATGGCGGCGGCCAAACTCTGGTCGGTCGTCTGGTCGGAGCCTGGAGGCAATGAGTCGTTCCGTGCCACGTATAAAGTGCAAGGGGGATCACGGACACCCCGCTCAACCGCTTCCAAGTTCTAACCTCTCACTCTTCTGTTTTGGCTGTATTTTGTGCTCGATTTTCTGCTCGATTTTCTGCTCGATTCTTCACCTATTTCCTGCCCGTTGCAGCATCCATTCAGCGCGTCCATCCGACGTCAATCGCTCCTGTTCCCCCATCCACGAGGTACCCAAGTACTAGGTACCCAGGTACCTGCCTGTCAGCCCGAGTCTTTTTTTTTCTTTTTTTTCCCAAAAAAAAGAGAGAAAAAAAAAGTAAAAAAAGTAAAGATAATAAAAAGGTACGTTATCCCATCCCCCAAGCATCACCTCCGAATCTCGGAACACCAACTGCCTTCCATGGCTGCCGATCGGGGGGCGTGCCGAACACGGAGTATTCTATCTGTCTTGTATACGTGGTACCTGCGGCCGGGCCTTTCCTCGACGTCGCATGTTGGTGACGCAAACTTTACTTTACTTGTTATCACCCCCACTCATTCATTGTCTTTTTGACACATCTTGTACTAACACCCGAAACTCATTTGTGAAGATACAAGGGGAAAATAAACAAATTTATTTCCATTGAAACAACTTCCTCTCTCTTCTCTTCTCTTCTCTCCTCTTTTCAATTTTGTTTCTTCTTTTTCCGTCTCCTCAATCACAACAAGCGAGAGAACTACCCGGTATTGAAGAATTCCAACATGGCCCCCCACGCAGAGTCCGGTCCTCCAAAATCCACCGGCTCCGTCTCCCGATACCACGCCCCCTCCACCGACAGCGCCATCAAGGCCGAAAACGAGTACGCCGCGCACAACTACCACCCCCTCCCCGTCGTCTTCTCCCGCGCAAAGGGCGTCAACGTCTGGGACCCCGAGGGCCGCCAGTACCTCGACTTTCTCTCCGCCTACAGTGCCGTCAACCAGGGCCACTGCCACCCCGAACTGGTCAAGGCTCTGACCGAGCAGGCCGGCCGGTTGACGCTGTCGTCGCGGGCCTTCTACAATGACGTCTTCCCCAAGTGGGCCGAGAAGATCCGAAGCGTCTTCGGCTACGAGATGGTGCTGCCCATGAACACGGGTGTCGAGGCCACCGAGACGGCCGTCAAGATTGCGCGGAAGTGGGCTTACAAGGTCAAGGGCGTGGAGAAGGATAAGGCGTTTGTCTTTTGCGTCACGGACAACTTTCACGGACGATCGGTACGTACGAGTTGCCCGCCGTCTACCTTGTTTTTTTTTTTTTTTTTTTTTCAAAAAAAATTGGTTCCTTTCCCCTTTCCTTTCTGTCTCCCCGTCTTTTCTCTCTTCGACTTCACAGCGCTAATCATGTCCGTGTCAAAATCTAGATGACTGCCGTCACTCTCTCCACAGACCCCGAGTCCAAGGATAACTACGGTCCCTATGTCCCCAACATCGGCGCCACATGCCCTGTGACCGGCAAACCCATCCGGTTCAACAATGTCGACGACCTCGAGGCGGTCTTGGAAGCTCACGGCAAGAACACGGCTGCCTTCTTGGTCGAGCCCATTCAGGGCGAGGCTGGCGTGGTTGTACCCGACGACGACTACCTCGTCAAAGTCCACGCTCTCTGCAAGAAGCACAACGTGCTCCTCATTTGCGACGAGATCCAGACGGGTATTGGTCGGACGGGCCGAATGCTCGCCTCGGAATGGTCCAACATCAAGCCCGACATGGTCACCTTGGGCAAGGCCATTTCCGGCGGCATGTACCCCGTCAGTGCTGTCATGAGCAGCAAGGAGGTCATGTTGGTCGTGGAACCTGGCACTCACGGGTCCACGTACGGCGGCAACCCCCTCGGCTGTGCCGTGTCCATCCGGGCTCTCGAGCTTATCGAGGAAGAAAACATGATTGCCAACGCTGAGCGTCTGGGCAACCTATTCCGTGACAGTCTGGCCGCTCTGAAATCTCCCATCATCAAGACCATTCGTGGCAAAGGTCTTCTCAACGCCATTGTCATTGACGAGTCTGCAGCCTCGGGGCGTACTGCCTGGGATCTATGTCTGCTGTTGAAGCAAAAGGGTCTTTTGGTAAGTAAACAGCCCGTGCTCCCTATTGATCATTAGCTGACCACAACCCTTTTTTTTCCCACCTTCGTTACAGGCTAAACCCACGCACGGAGACATCATCCGCTTTGCCCCCCCTCTAGTCATTACCGAGATTGAGCTCCGCAAGGGACTGAACATCATCATGGATGCCATCAAGGAGCTTCCAACTGTGGAAAAGTCCGGCGGGCATTAGGGATGCCGAAACAAGACGCTGCTTACCTACGAGCAAAAGTTACTTTTTTTTTTTTTTTTTTTTTTTTTTTTTTTTTTTTTTTGCATTCGACGAGCATGACAGCAAGAGATGAATCGCACCTAGACTTGACGACGACGACGACGACGACGACGATTAGAATGGCGGTTGTCCTTTTCTTTTTCTTTTTTTTTCTTTTTTTTTGGCTCTCAAGTCGTTCCGTTATTCTTGGCAGACGTATTTATGTCTTTACTCCCGTTATGCCTTCTTCCCGGTTCGACCCACCAAAGGTACCCTCTCTGTCCCGAGATAGCGACAGGGACGTGGTCTTCATTGTGCCGACCATGTGACATAAAAGGCGCAGTTGCAGATTTTTTTTCTTTCTTCAAGAAAAAAAGGGCGAATTGCTCAAAACCCCGAGGGCTTAGAGAAGTATCGACATGCAAGACGGGGCGAAGGGAGGTCATTAGACTGGGCGCGACCGCATCGACTATCTGTATGTTGTTGGAGGTTGGGGCAGAATAGAATTGATCCAGCGTGGTGGCGAGGGCGAGCAAGAAAAGACATGGGGACTCTGTCAACGAAAGATGTGTTTTGTACATCTTTGAAAGTTGCGAAAGTCGTGTATCTGCTGTAAGAACGACATGAAAGGCGCGCAGGGGGAAGGGATCCCTCGTCAGGATCTGTGACGCAAAAGCAGAATAGAGGCCATGATGAAGCACATCAGAGATGAATGGTTCATTCCCCGCGGAAACAAAGAATAAATAGAATGAGACACGGAATAAAGACGAAGCCAGCTTTTTAAGACCGGACTCCATGCGTCAGGGTCGTTACCGCATCACGGGTGGGGGTGAAAGGAAACGAAATGAGAATCAAATCGAATGAATCGAATGAAATTAAAATATGAAAACAATTGTAGAAAGAAAAAAAACGCGTTTGAAAAAAAAAAAGGTCAGACATGATTGAAGAAACAATGCAAATGCAGAGCCGTTCTTCTTTTATCTTGCCTCACGGCCAGCTCCCCGCCTCCCCGCGCTCCCATTTCTGGACCCGCCAAGCGGCCATGTACTTTTTATTTCCGCTGCGTGCGGCTTGACGTGTGGTTGGTGGGTTCGAACATGGCCAGAGTTGTTGCAAAATGAACATAAAAGAGGGGAAGAGGGACGTGAGTACCGAGGTTTGCTATCCGGGCAGCACTTTTTTTCTATCCGGGCAGCAGACGCCCCACTACAGCCGGATATAGCTTAGCGCGGCTATTTACCCGACCCCCCTATATAATTCACATACACCCATATAGACACACCTAATACCTAACTATAGTTAATTATTAATTATCTCTGTCTTTAAAAATTAATATATTCTCTTTATAATATAGCGCCTAAAAATATATTTTTTAATGTTTTTTTTAAAAACCTATAATATATATATATTTATAGTTTAATAATTATTTTAAGTACTATAGTTTAGCCTATAAAAAAGATATTACTTATAATAATGCTTATTAATAAGAAACTATATAATTTAGCCTTTAAGGAGGCTATTAATATAAAGATAGCTACCTAATTATATTCTTTACTTATAATGCTTTTATAGTATAATTTAGCTAGTATTATAATATTTTTATTAATTTTTTTCTAGCTACTCTCCTTATAGTTACCTTCTTTATAGCTATATTTTATAATATAACTTTATTTTATAATAAAATTTACTAAATACTTAGGTTTAGCTAAGCTATTACTTATAATAAAGGTAATTAAGGAGGTATTTTAGCCTTCTTTTTATTATTTATAATTATTTAAATAAATTTACTTAAAGTCTTTAAGGGCTTTTAAATTAAGTAATATTAGCTATAAGTATTATAAAGCTTATAATTCTACTAATAGTATAGAATCTTAAGCTTACTTAAAAGCTTTTTTATTTTAAGCTTATAAAGAATATTATAAGTATAGAGAAAGGTAAATTAAAAAGTAAAGCTATAAATTTAAAGCTTATATTAAGGTAAAAGCTAAATTTTCTTTATATATATTAATATAAAATAATATAATAAAATAAGCTTCTTTACTATAATATATAATATCTATAAATATAAGTGTTACGTGCTAGATGTTACACGTAAATGGGGGTACTTACACAATAGGTGTTACGTGCTGGATGTCACACGTAAATGGGGGTACTCACACAATAGGTGTGGTACGTCATGAAGTCATAAGAAGAAGGAACACTCAAGTCACAGGTAGGTAGTCGAGTGTATGTATGGTTGAAGTTATTCTTCTCTAGCTATGCGCGGCGGAACCCTCCTTTTGTAAGGTGGGTTCCGCCCCTGGGAACGGACTGTAACAATAGGTGTAGTACGTTATAAAGTTATAAGAAGAAGGAACACTTAAGTTATAGGTAGGTAATTAAGTGTATATATAGTTAAAGTTATTCTCTTTAGCTATATATAGTAGAACCCTTCTTTTATAAGGTAGGTTTTACCTTTAGAAATAAATTATAATAAGTCCCCTCTTTTATAGAAGAAAATATAGCTTATTTTAAGCTATTTAAATAAAAAAGAAAAGAAAAAAAGAAAGAAAAGAAAAAAAATAGGCTTATAGTAGCTTATTTATAAAGCTAAGAAATTAGAAAGAAAAGAAATAAAGCTATATAGTTTATATATAGCTAGGTTATAGCCTAACCTATAAAAGTTATACTAATAATAAAAGAAAAATATAAGTAAGTAAAATTAATATAATATTCTATATTCCTTATAAAACTATTATACCCCCTAGGGTTTACCCCTAGTATACTACTATATTCTATACTATTACTACTTATTTCTATTACTTATAAATATATTATTATTATTAATAGCCTCCTTCTTATTAATAGCCTTATTAGTTATAGGGTTATTAAGGTTTATAGTATAGTTTTAATATATTATTATAAAGAAGATATTACTAGCTAAGGTATATTAAACTATAGAGTTAACTAGGATTCTTTTAAAGATCTTCTATTTTTAGTAGGTAGCTATAGCATTAAGAGTATAAATATTAAAGGTTATAACTATAGCTTTAGCTTTCTCTTAATATTAAGTAAAACCTACCTTTTTATAAAAATATATTATATTAAAGTTAAGTTTTTACTTAGTTTTATTAATATTTATACTATATTAATTCTTTTAGGTATTATTAGTATATATATTATAGCCTATTCTATTCACTAGTGTTTAAATATAAGTAGTAAGTATTTAGATTCTTTTTATACTAATATAAAGAACCTTATAGTATATATTAACTAAATATAAATAATACCTAATAAAGATACTAGCTTAGTTTCTTATTAGTTTATAATAAATAATAAAAATATAGCTAATACTAATATAGTTATAAGCTTTAGTAAAATAAATAAAGAAATTAATAAGCTACTAAGCTTAAGGGATTTTAAGAAGGATAATCTTATTATAAAGGTTTATTATATTCTTAATACTGCTTTTAGTATAAACTTAAAGGTTTTATTTAGTAAAAGTTTTATTAATATAAATAGTAATAGTTAAAGGGAGCTAACTAAAAGTATTTATACCTAGTTTTAGAATATAGTAAGTAAAAGCTATATTTAGCTTTAGTAGGCTATTACTTATTAAAAGGTAATATAATTTATAAATCTTATAAAGTAAAAATATTCTATAAAAACCCTTTTTAATAAAGTCCCTAATAGTTATAATATAGTATAATTTAAAGATAAAAGGTTTTTTTATTTATTATATACTACCTATAGTATTAGCACTATAACAAGCCTTAAAATATATATTACTTAGTTTAGTAAAAAAATTAAGTATTTTCTTATAATTTTAATTAATCTTCTCTTTAGTTAATAGGGTCTTTTAAGGTAAAATTAATATTATATAGCTAGTTATAATAGTTTCTATATTATAACTAAAGAAACTCTATATAATTATATAGGGAAAATAATAGTTTTATATAAAAAAATAGCTACTAAAGAAATAATAAAGGGTATAGTTAAGTATAAAAGAAATACTAATAATAATAATAAAAAAAAGGGTAGAAGTAGCTTATAATGAAAAAGTAATAATATTATTAATTAAAAAAGGGTTATAAGGGTATTATAGTAAGGTAAGATTTTTATACTTAGTAGTATACTTAAGTATTTAAGCTATAGCCCTAGCTAAGTAAATAAAAAATTAAAATATTATAGTATTCTATAACTTAAGGTAGGTATTAGTATTAATAATATTTCCTATATAATAAAAACATAGTTTTTATAGCTTAAAGTTAAAAATATATATATATTTTATTTACTTTAATATTAATTAATTATAGGTAGAATCCTATAGGGATTCTATATTCCTAACTATAGAAGTTATAAAATTAAAATTATTTTACTAAATTATTATATTTTTTACTAACTCTAGCCTCTTTAAGGCAAAAAGTAATATAAAATATTTAAAATTACTTATACTTATATAATTACTAGAATTTATATAGTAAAACACTATTAAAAATAATAATATAAAAAATAATAAAAATACTAAAATATTCTACTAAATAAATTATTAAAATCCCCCTTTTATAGTATAATTATTAAATTACTTATATTAGCTAGCTAGCGCTTATTATATATCAAATATCTTAACTAAAGAATTAGGGTATTAACTCTATTATACTTATTAAAATATATTATAGTAAATAACCTAAGGGTGCCTATAAGGGGTATTACTAAGGTTTTAATAGTTTATACCTTAGCTTTAATAGCTTTTACTTTAGTTTAAAGTAATTTAATAAAGGTTTTAATAATAGAGATTAAGGTAGCTATAGTAGATTTATATTTCTTTAATATAATAAAGTAGAATTCTATATCTTTTATAGCCTTTACTATAGGTATAGATTTAGTAGCCTTCTTAATTTTAATATTAACTATCTTTAAAGTCTTAGTTTTTATAATATTATAAATATTTATAAAACCTTTAATACTATTATAATATATTTTAAATAGTTTACTATAGTTTATTATAATAGACTTAAAGGCTTTTATAGCTATCTTTAATACTATAATATATATAAGGACTCTATTCTATACACCTAATAATTACTTAGTAGTAATAATAGCCTTATAAGCACTTAGCTTAAGGATTTTTATAAGGTAGAATTTACTAATTATTATTAAAAGGCTACTAAAGGTTTTATTTAAGTAGCTAAAGGCATTACTTATATATTTAGTAATAATAATAGCTTTAGCTAAAAATTAAAATGTTTAGTAATAGTTTTTATAGCTATCTTTATTTTTTTAAATAAAAATAGCTATTTAAAGGGAGTTATAAATAGTATAAATTACTAAAAGTTTTAATTTACCTTTAGCTTAAGCTTTATTACCCTTTATAATAATTACTATAGCCTTATTACTTTAAGCATTAAATCCTTTAAAAATATTAATATAGTAAGCTATTACTTTTAAGTATAGCTTATAAAGAGAATTATTTTTTTTAATACTAAATCTATCTTAACTAATTTTAGCTTTAGCCTTGGTAAATTCTATATGTTATGGACTAGCCTAGATGGCGACTGCAATCTAGTGTCGATGCAGTTATTATTATCCATAAGGGGGAAGGAAAGGTTACTATCCCCCTCCACTATATGTTTAGTTTATATACAATGTATACTTATAGGGTTTGCCCTTTAGGTAAGGTAGGTTACCTTATATGCTCCTTATATGCTCCTTATATACTCTACTAAGGATCTAAGCCTCTAGCTTAAATCTATTATATAGCCCCCTACTACACTAGTCCCTAGCTATAAGATAGTTAATAAATAGTTAGGTTATAATACTACTATTAGGGTATAAGTAATGCGCCCTACTAGGCAGAACTATATATCCTAGCTAGTCCTAATCTAGCGCTTAGTGTTAATAAAATAAAACCTAAAATAGAAACCTAAATAAAAATCCTAAATTAGCTAGCTAATTATATCCTAAACATTAACTATAAATCTCTTAGTTAGCTCTCTTAGGCTTATAAGTATTATCCTACTATTATCCTTATTACTAATATTCTATATATATTAAGCCTTCTATCTAGATATTAATTAATACCTATCTATTCTCTATTATTATCTAATATCTTTCCTATATACCTTCTATAATATTAATAAACAATTTATTACTACTATTTATTAGATTTAAATAGTAAGCTCCCCTATCCCTACTACTCTACCTATCCTAAAAAAACTAAGGTTATAAGATTATATTTGCCGCTGCTAGTGCTCCTCCTCCTCCTCCCCTGCCTCTAAATAGCTGCTATATCTTAGGCTGTTATAAGATAGAAGGCAACTTAGAGGATAAGTTATACGCCCCTGTGGATCTCTCCTAGCTGGACATCTAGTGCCTATCCTGCATCCTCTACGCGGCAAACAATGGCCTAAAGACGCTGCGGAGCTCGGCGGACCACGCCTTAAGGCATGAGATAATGCTAAGCAGCTCCTTGTCATGGATCGTGTAGTTCCGTTGAGGGGCCGTGAGCTGAGCGGAGTAGTAGGCAATAGGTTGTAGCACCCCCGCTGTGTTATATTGTAAGAGGCAACCCCTAATAGCCTCCCCTAATGCGTTAGCCTTTATTACTATACTTAAGGCAAGGTCCTATTAAGCTAGGATTAAAGCTAAGGAAAATGTATCCTTAAGGCACTAAAAGGCTATTTAATAAGCTAAGAACTAGATAAATAGAGTGCCCTTTTTAGTAAGGTTAAGTAAAAGTTTAATAAAGTCTAAAAAGTTAGCTATAAATTCTTAGTAGAAGTTTATAAAGCCTAAGAAGCTATATATACCCTATAGCTATATTAGTGCCTTTTATTTATAAATAGTAGCTACCTTAGCTAGGTTTAGTTATACTATATAGCTAGCTTATACTATAAACCCTAAGTACTTAACCTTAGTTATACTAAAGGTATACTTACTAAGGTTAAAATATAGGCTAGTTTATTAAAGGTAGGAAAGGATCTCCTTAGTATATTATATATACTCCTTATATATACTATTAGTATAAATAAGAATATTATTAAAATAAGCTATTATATAAACCTTTAATATATTCCTTAAGGCATTATTAATATAATATTAGAATATTATAAATGCTTTAGCTAGGCTAAAGGGGTAAATAAGCTATTTAAAAAAGCTAAAATATATATAAAAAGCTATAAAAGCTTTATTTCTTTATATAATATATAAGTAATAAAAAGTAATATAAATATTTAATTTAATAAACTACTAAGTGCCTACTAAGGATTATAAAGTTTTTTTAATAAGTAGTAATAAATATTAGTTTTAATTTATAATTTTATTTAATACCTTATAGTTTATATAAAAATACTAACCTTTACCTACTTTTTTAATTAAAAGTATTAATATAGTTATTAAAAAAAAAAGCTTTAATTTAGCCTTTAATTATAAGGTTTATAATTTATTTTTATATTTTTAGTAGCTAGTTCTAAGGTATATTATAAAGTAGTGCCTAAGGTAGGTTTAGTAAGCTATTATTAAGGTTTTATTATAATTAAATATAATAATTAGCTTACTTTTAGTAAAAAGAAAGAGTATTAGTATTTTTATAGTAAAATAAATTCTTAAAGTTAGCTAATTTACTTAATAAAGAAAAAAAGCCCTTATTCTCTCTTAAAACTATTAGGTTTACTATAAATATAAGAATAATATTAATTTTCTATAAGCTTATAAATATAATATTACTTACTTTACTTAATTATAAAGCTTAGTAAGCTAATTTTATATAAACTAAGCCTATAATAGCAGTTATTAATAAAGCTACCCCTTAGGTATTTAAGGTATAAATCTTTAAGCTACTTTATATATAGATAATAAAAACGTATTAAGTAGTATATAATATAATATTATTTTAAAATATTTATAGTGCCCTTAAAATATAATCTTATAAGAGGCTTAGGATTATATAGGCTATTATAAGGAATAATTAGCTATTTAGGTTAGCGCTAAACTAAATAAGGTAAATAATTCTTAAGCATTAAAAGGTATTAATATAACTATACTATATAACTATTATAATAGTAGTTAGTATATATAGTTAGGCTAAAGTAAAGTATTAAAGGCTTAGCCTTTAAACTATATATTTACTTATAATAGTATAGCTATTATAACTATTATTTACTTAGGTATTAATAAACTTAAAACTATTATATAGAAAAAAAAGAAGAAATAGTGCCTTTTTTATATAATATTCTATTTCTTTATAAATATTTAAGCTAATACTATTATAAATATAGTATAAATTAATACTATTAATATATATTTTATTACTAAAACTTATATAATAAGGTTATTTTTTTTTAAACTAAAGTTATTATTACTACTTAATACCTTTTTATTAAAAGTATTTAAAGCTTTAATATTAAAACCCTTTATTAAGTAATAGGTAGAAAGCTATATATAATTTTAAATAAAGTAATTATTACTA
This sequence comes from Claviceps fusiformis PRL 1980, assembly GCA_000223055.1. Lineage (NCBI taxonomy): Eukaryota > Fungi > Ascomycota > Sordariomycetes > Hypocreales > Clavicipitaceae > Claviceps > Claviceps fusiformis. Next base: position 33,091 of record AFRA01000156.1, read on the forward strand.
TTATAATATAAATATTAGTAAGTAGCCTTATAGTATTTAATAATATTCTATAAAACCTAGGTTACTTAAATTATACCCTTAGTATTTATAGGCTTTATACTTAACCTACTTTTACTAAAAAACCTATAACCCTATTTAAAGCCTAAAAAACTAATAAAATTAATACTTATTATAGCTATATTACTATTTTAGTTATATTTAGTTTAAGTATAATAATAAGCCTTAATACCCTTCTTAATTTAGTATAAGTTAATATTTAAAGTAATACTATAGTAATATATAATTACTATATAGTAGTTAAAGTAAGGAATATTATAGCTTATATAGTAATCCCTTATTTATTTATTAAGTTTAACTTAAAGCTAGGTAAATTTTACTATATTTATTTAAATATTCCTTTTTATAAAATATAACTTCTATTTAAAATAAATAAAGAAATCTATAAACTATTTATTTAGATATTATTTTAATTAATTTAACTCTATAACTATATATTTCTTTTAATAAAGGTTTATAAATATAGTATTAAAGTATTTAAAGAAATAGCTTAGTATATACTAATAGTTACTATTTAGCTTAAAGAATAAAGCTACTTATACTTAAATTTTAAGTAATAAATTCTAATAAATAAAAAACTACTTATTATAATTAGTATTAATAAAGTTTAAGTTAGCCTTTAGCTTATATATTATAAGGCTTTACTAAGCTTAAAATAAGGCTTTATTTTTATTATAAAGGTTCCCTTTTAAAAGTAGCTTATACTTAAGTTATACCTAGTTAGCCTATATTAAAGTATTTATATAGAATACTTAGTTTATTATAGCTATATAGTAGTATAGTTTCTTAAGCTAAGCTACTATTAAAGTAATAGTTTTATAAAGGTAGTATAAGTCCTATATATTACTTAATTAGGCTACTTATTTATAATATTAAGAATCTATTACGCTATCTTTATAAAAATAAATATTATAAGTAGCGTTATAATAAATAATAATTATTATAAACTAGCCTAAATAGTAACTATAATTTAGTGTTAATATAGTTATTATTATCTATAAAGGGGAAGGAAAGGTTACTATCCCCCTCCACTATATATCTAGTTTATATATAATATATACTTATAGGGTTTGCCCTTTAGGTAAGGTGGGTCACCTTATATGCTCCTTACATGCTCCTTACATGCTCCGCTAAGGATCCGAGCCTCCAGCTCGAATCCATCACACTATACTATAAATATAAAGTATATTTTTAAGAGCCTAATCCTTTTTTTTAAGTCCCTACTTATTAATATATTACTACTTTATATAGTTCTTCTTTATATTAACTATAGCTATAAAGTTAATATTATCTAATTTATTATAAGGTTTATATATTTTACTATTAGCTTTTTTAAACTAATAAAGATATTAGTATATTAAGGTATTAGTAATATACTTTACTATATCCCTAGTAGTAGTTAATAGTTTACTAATTATATTTATTAAGGATTAGCCTACTAAGGCTTAAGCTTTAATACTTTTAGCATTACTTATCCCTTAATTATCTATATTATTTATATTAAAAACATTCTTATTCTTATTATAGTTAACTATAGTAGTTTAGAGAGTAATATAGGGTATACTTATATTATTACTATATTTATTATAAAACTTATTATTTTAAGTAATATAAGTATTTTCTAGCTAGCTAGTTAAAATACTAGTCTTTTAAAAATAAGAGTTAAATATAAGTTCTAATAAATTAGCTAAGTTAATTTTATAGAAATTTATACTATTTTTAAGTTTAAAGGCTAGTTTCTTTAAAAGGCTTATAAGAAGCTATTAATAAAGATAGGGCTTAATAAGGGCTTAGATATATAAGAATAAGGAAAAATATAAAAGTTTACTATATATATCTTACTAATACTTTTCCTAGCTTAACTTCTACTAGGGTTTAGTATAGTAATTAGTAAAACTAGTATTAATAACCTTTAGCTAGTAAATTTAATATACTATAGAAAGGCTTAGGGAAGTCTAAGGTTTAAGTAGTGTATTTATATAAGCTAATAAAAACTATAAATTAACCTAAATAACTAATATAAGGAAAGAAGATGTTGAAAATAACAAGGTTATTTATAGGGGATTCCTCACTATTAGTGCTATAATTATAGCGCTAATAGAAGCACTTTATAGGGGGCTTTGTAAGCCAGTGCAAGCTGGCAAGCATGCGCGCGCGCGGGTGGCACAACCACGGAATTCCAACCGAAGGTCACGTGTGCGTGGGCTTACAGCTGCAAGGTCCCCATAAATCCTTACTTTTCGACCTTTTCTAGCTATTCTAACAGTTACGCGGTCGGACTAACAGCTATAAGGTGGGCCTAGTCTTTAGGTTAGATTTATAAGGTAACTAATAAAGATATAGAGGAATAGATTAAAGGATATAACTAAGCTAGCTAATAGCTGCTTAGTTAGGGAAGGTAGCTACCCTATAATATATATTTTTTACTGTTTTTCTTAATAAGAAGGAACTTATAAAAAGTCTTAGGATTAGATTCTTTATTACTAAATTCTAGGCTTTCTTTCTATATAAATATTTAAAAATTGGTTTTTTAGTGTTATATATTGATTTTTACTAAGTTAACTAATTGTAAGTATATTAGTAGCTAATTTATATAGCTATAAGTCTATTTTTTTATTTTCCTATATAAATAAATTTTATAAAAAATAAAAAGTAGCTTATAAAGCCTAGCTAGTAATTAGGATTTACTAATAAGGTTAGTAGGTATATAAGGGAAGGAAGTGAAAAACCCCCTTATAGCTGCTAACTATATAGACTATTAGAATTACTCTTACTAGCTACACACACCTATAAAGTTAGATATTAAATATAATTTATTAGATATTATTATTATAAATTCTTTAGCAAATTAAATAGTGCTAAAAGCAACGCAAAAGCTTCTATATTTTATAAGATATAGTAGACTGTAGCTTACTATAGTGCTCTGCTCTGCAGAGCAGTGGATCTATATATACACGCTCACTAAGCCCACTACTTTAGTAAGCTATGCTCTATAGCACCCACCTTTATTATTTCTAAAAGGTTATAAGCCTAGAAGAGAACTTTTAGTATCTAGAAAATTCACTAAATTTTTCTATAATAAAGGAAAATATTACTATATTTATAAAGAGTGTAGAAGCTACTTATTCCTTTTATAAAAAGAATAAATTTACTAAAAAGAAGTTTTCCCTTTTATAAAATAGGAAAGAATATAGTATAGAAGAATTCCTACTTCTATAAAAATTTAGGATTAGTAAAAAAAGGGATATTTTACCCTATAAGAACCTCTTATAAATAAAATAAAAAACAAATTATAGAAGACTTTGCTTTTATAAAAAATAAAGAAAGATATAAAAGAGTTCCTACTTTTATAAAAGAAAGAGATATATAGTAACCTTACTATAATTTAGAAGACTATCTTCTATAAAAGAGTAAAAAGAAGAATTCCTACTTCTAAAAATATTAAATAAAAAAAAATAGATTTAAGAGATCTAAGCCAAATTAGCTAAGGGGTCCCTACCCTAGAGTAGTTGTGGGCAGAGCATATAAACTAACAGATTTTACAATAAAATAATAATATCTTTAATATTTTAAAAAAATTAGAAATATTAGTAGCTACTATTACCTCTGCCCTAGCTATAGCTTTAGAACCTATAGCTAAGCTAATATAAGAAAAACCTTAGGAAAGCTCTAAAAATTCTAATATTCTAAACTCTTTTAATAATTCTATTATTAAAGAATTTAATAAGAGGGTTTATAGCTTTCTAAAGGGGGCTAGGCTAAAGGGGCTAGAAAATTTTAATTAGTGAAAGCAGGCCCTAAATATCCAATTTAAGGCATTAGGAATGCCTAATTTCTTAGAAAATCCTAGTATTACTAAAAACCTTAGCAATCCTAACTAAGCTATAATTTTTATACTTTTAAGAGATAGCTACACTAAAGGCCCCTAAAATACTATAATTTAGCAAAAAGACCCCTTAGAGGCATATAGTGTTTTAATCTAGCAGTATTCTTAGAGTTCTAAAATATAGCATAGTACCCTTTATAATCAATTTTATAGCCTAAATTTCTAAGGTTATAAGGGGTCCCTAGAGTCTTTTAATGCTTTATTTAATAACCTACTAGCTAGGCTAAATTTAGTAAGTATTTTTATAGAGCCTATAGACTAAGTAAACTAATATTTATAAGCTCTAAAGTTAACTTTTCCTTAGTGGGCTAAAAGGCAATGTTTTTCTATAAGAACTAATAAGGCTTTAGAGGCCCCTATAGGGGCACTAAATTTATAATTTCTTATAGCTAATTTACTTAAAAAGCAAAGGGATAAGAGCTCTTTAGTATCTAAAGCTCTAAATTATAAAGCTACTACTTCTAAAGAATCTATATATAAAAGCTCTAAAGAAAATAAGACCTCTAAATATCCTAATAAGGATAAAAAGAAAAAGAAAAATTCCCTTTAAGAAAATAAGGGAAATTCTAACCCTAATTCTAAGAAAAAGGGGAAAAGTTAGGGTAAATAATCCTCTAAAAAGGCTAAGGATAATAATAAGGGTTAAAAGGGATCCTTTATACTAGGAAATTTTAACCTTTCTTTAGGGGCTTTAGAGCCCTATAAAAAACCTAGTAGCCCTAGTGCTAGCAGTAATTCTAGCAAAGATTCTAGTATTTATTCTTAAGAATCTACTACTCTTAGTGAAGCTAGCACTAAAGTTAATAAGCTAGAGGATAAAATATCCTCTAAAGCCTTTAATTTCTACAATAAAGAGATAAAAAACTCTCTTCTTTATAATATAGGTTCTACTATTTACTTAGTTAATTCTAAGGAATATTTTATAAGTTATACACCTTATAAAAAAGGGGAAGCTAGGCCTATAACCACTAGTAGTGGTCCTATTTATCCTAAGGGATATAGAAAGGCTAAATTTTCGGTTTTATATTAGTAAAATCCTAATAAATACAGGCCCCTAGTTCTATAAAATACACTATATTTTCCTAAATTAGATATAAATATAGTAAGTGGACTAAAGCACTATTTAGTAGGAGGCTATATATATAAGAATTCGCTATTCTTAGCTAATAAGTCTTATATTAGTATTTTAAACATTAAAAAGCATGGATTTTTTATTTAGCTAGAGAATACTAATATCCCCCTTTTAAAACCTCTTTCTAGCTGCCCTTATAGGCACTATGATGGTTATTTTAGTTATATAGTTACTAGTTACCCTATAGAGGTCTAAATTCCCTCTAAGGAACCTATATAGGCTAAGGAAGCTTTAGAAATTAAAGAATTAGAGAGTTCTAACCTAAAACCCACTAATATAATAGCACCTTCTTTACTAAAGCTTATAAGCTAGGTACCTAAATTTATAGAAGTCTTTTCTTCTAATATAGGGCTATTAGAGGCCCCTAGAAAAATTATAAAAGAGGCTTTAGTATATTTAGTATTTAAAAATCCTACTAAGATAGGCCCTAGGCCTTTAATAGCTCCCTAAAAGGCTTATAATTCTTAAGGGGCCTAGTAGGGAGCTATTAAAGAAGGTATTATAGTGGCTAAAAGAGAGCTTATAGGGGATTTTATAAAAGACCCTAAGCTAAATTTATACTAAAATTTGCTAAGATTAGCTAGAATCTAGCATATTAAACTAGGGTACCTAGGTCTACTATTACTAAAGAAAACTAGCTTATTAGCTAAGGAAATCCTGGATTTTTCTAAGGTTAAAGAAAAGGATTTTAACTACTTAACCTATAATTAAACAAAAGCAGTTAAAAGGCCCTCTAAAACCCTAATTCTAAACCCTCCTAGGGCTTTAAATAGACTAAAGGGGGATATAGTAAAGATAAGCCCTATACCTTATAATAAGCACTCTATATACCTTATTCTAGTAGACTAAAAAACTAAATATAAGTAGCTATTTTCTTTACTAAATAAGGAGGGCCCTACTGTTTTCCTAGCTATAAAAGGGTTTTTTAGATCCCTAAAGCTTAATTTTAGTACCTACCCTAAATATCTATATTTTAATAAGGGTAGAGAGGTTAATTCTACTTACTAGCAGTAGCTAGTAAAAAAGGGGATAAAATTTACTACTTCTTCCCCTTATATTTATAAGCAAAATAGGCTAGCTAAGAGGGCTATCTATATTATAATGGATAGACTGTAGGCTACCCTACACTAGTTTGGTTTACCCTTATATCTATAGAATTTTGTTATTTTTACTATTATAAATCTTATAAATATAATAGTAAATTCTATAAAACTAGCTAGCCTAGTATAATTATTAGCTATAGATTCTAAAGAAAATGCCCTAATTACCTTAGAGATTAGCCCTACTAATTATAAAAGTATTAGGGCTATTAGCTCTTATTATAAGGTTTTAATTCCTATAGAAAAAAGACCTAAAGCTTAAAAACTAGCCCCTAGAACTATCCCTAAAAGGTTATTAGCTAATTTAGGCTCTAAGACCTACTTAGTTTATATTCCTTTTAAAAAATTAGTTACTAAAACTAGCTGTATAAGAATTATAAAACCTATAGGCCTTATAAATTTAGGCCTCCCTAGGTCTTCTATAAAGGATATCTCTTTAAAGGGGGATCTAAGTGCCCCTTAGAACCTTTTATAGAATAATTTCTTAAAGGAGGAAAATAACTAAAATAGTAGTATTCTTATTAAGGATTACCATATAGTATCTTCTAATTAAATAGTTAATAAAAAGCCTAAATTAATTTAGAGTCCTAGGGACCTAAAGTTAGATAAAAATTAACTAAATAATTTAAATAAAATAAATATTAACTTAGCAGCCCTTTTTAAGGAAATCTACTATAAGGCATAGCTAAAGGCTAAAGAAAATAAGCTTTATAATAGCACTAAGCCTAAGTCTTAGAAGCAAGCTTTAGCAAGCCTATAAAAAAAATAGTAGCTATAAGCTATTTTTAGTAAATTTAAATAACTTTTAAAGGTAAGCACTTTTAAATTTATAAGAAAAGAAAATATCCCTAAGGGCTAGAGAGTACTAAGAAATAGGCTTATTTTAAAGCTTAAAAAGAATAAAAAAAATAATCCTTTAAAATATAAGGCTTAACTTATTACTAAAGGCTTTATATAAATAAAAGGCTTAGATTATACTAATACCTTTACTACTACTAGTATTCCCCCTAGCTAGCAAATACTATTAGCTATAGTAGCCTAGAAAGACTAGGAAATAGAGTAAGTGGATTTTATAGAGGCTTTTCTTAATAGCTACCTAAAAAAGACTATTTATATATAAATTCCTAAGGGATTTATTAAATTTCTTAAATAAAATCTATAACTAGCTAAGCTAGCTAAAAAATTTAGCTATAAAGCTACTAAAGACTTAGTTATTATACTAAGAAAATCCTTATATAGCTTAAAGTAAAGCTCTAAAGAGTAGCAATAGACCCTAACCTTAGTTCTTAAAAACCTAGGTTTTAGCCCTCTTATCTCTAACCCTGCTATATTCTATAATTTAAAAACGCATACCTTTATTATAACTTATATTAATAATTACCTTTTAATAGAGGCAGATTTATAATATATTAAGGAGCTTAAGGAAGCCCTTTATAAGGCTTACCCTATAGAAGATAGGGGCTCTATAGAATTTTTCTTAAGGGTTTAGATTTAATATAACTAAAAAAATAGAGTCCTAAAGATATACTAAAAGCAGTATATTTTAGAGGCCCTAGCACGCTTTAAGCTAGAAAATTATAAATCTATTAGAATTCCGCTGCAGCTAGGGGTCTTAAAATAACAGCTTATTAAGCCCCTTATATCTAAAGAGGATATAAAGGAATATTAGAGCATTATTAGTATTATTATATATCTTATGCTATTAATAAGACCTAATGTTGCTTTTGCGCTATAGTGGCTTTTAACAGCCCTAGCTAGCCCGTATTTAGAGCATTTATATACTACTAAAAACCTACTAAGATACCTTTTAGGTACAAAAGATTTAGCTATTATTTATAAGGGCCCTACCCCTATAAATAACATAAAAACCTCTAAGGCTAGCCCTAGCTCTAGCTTAGTTAGATTTTATAACAGTAATTTTACTAGAGATAAAAGCTCTTCTAAATCCACTTATACTTATCTTTATAAGCTAGTAAGGGGCTTAATTAGCTAGAAATCAAAGAAGGCTAGCACTATAGCCTTATTAACAATAGAAGCAAAGTCTAACGCTATTTATAAGACTTTCTAGGAGCTTTAGTGGCTTAAAGGGATTTTTATAGAGCTAAAAACACCTATAAAACCCCCTATACAAATTTTCTACAATAATTAAGGAGCTATAAAAACTGCTTATAACCCTACTCTTTATAACTATACTAAGCACACCCTCCTAAAATTTCACTATAACCAATAACTAGTCTTAAAAAGGCTCACTAAAATTGCTTACCTAGATACTAAGAAAATGCCTACTAATAGGCTTATAAAGCCCCTTATAGGCCCTATACACCTTATTTTCTTAGAGCTTATAGGTCTAAAACCCCTATAATTTATTACTAAAGGCTATAAAAAACAACGCCTAGCTAAAGGCATAAAAACAATAAAAACACCTAGAAAATTAAAAATAACTATAAAAATAAAGAAAAAATAAGGTCCTTACTTTTAATAGCAATGCCTTTATAAAATACTATACTTTATTATAGTAAGAAGTTACTTACCCTAAAGCCCTAATTTTAGGCTCTATAATTCTATAATTCTTTTTTATTTTAGAATTTTCCTAGATTTTATATAACTTTTTCTTTTGCTTTTACCTTTAGCGCCCTTATAATAACTATCCCTAATACTTCTTTAAAGGGGGTATTAAAAATAATAAGGTTATTTATAGGGGATTCCTTACTATTAGTGCTATAATTATAGCGCTAATAGAAGCACTTTATAAGGGGCTTTATAAGCCAGTGTAAGCCGGCAAGCATACGCACGCGTGGGTGGTATAACTATAGAATTCTAACTAAAGGTTATGTATATATAGGCTTATAGCTGCAAAGTCCCTATAAATCCTTACTTTTTAACCTTTTCTAGCTATTCTAATAGTTATATAGTTAGGCTAATAGCTATAAGGTAGGCCTAGTCTTTAGGTTAGATTTGTAAGGCAACTAGTAAAGATATAGAGAAATAGATTAAAGGATATAACTAAGCTAGCTAATAGCTGCTTAGTTAGGGAAAGTAGCTACCCTATAATATATATTTTTTACTATTTTTCTTAATAAAAAGGAATTTATAAAAAGTCTTAGAACTAGATTCTTTATTGCTAAATTCTAAGCTTTCTTTCTATATAAATATTTAAAAATTAGTTTTTTAGTGTTATATATTAATTTTTACTAAGTTAACTAATAATAAGCATATTAGTAGCTAATTTATATAGCTATAAGTCTATTTTTTTATTTTCCTATATAAATAAATTTTATAAAAAATAGAAAGTAGCTTACAAAGCCTAGCTAGTAACTAGGATCCACTAATAAGGTTAGTGGGTATATAAGGGAAGGAAGTGAAAAACCCCCTTATAGCTACTAACCATACAGACTATCAGAATCACTCTTGCTAGCCACGCACACCTGTAAAGTTAGATATTAGATATAATTTATTAGATATTATTATTGTAAATTCTTTAGCGAATTAAATAGTGCTAAAAGCAACGCAAAAGCTTCCATATTTCATAAGATATAGTAGGCTATAGCTTGCTGCAGTGCTCTGCTCTGCAGAGCAGTGGATCTGTACGTGCACGCTCACTAAGCCCACTACCTTAGTAAGCTGTGCTCTATAGCACCCACCTCTATTATTTCTAAAAGAAGATAATAATATATAAATTTCTAAGGAAAAAAAAGAATAAAAGAGTAAAAAAAAAAAAGGTAAAAAAAAAAGGCAAATAAATATAAGAAGTAAAGGATTTTATATACTTTAATAGAGCTTTTATAAAAGTAAGCTTAAGGTAAGCTTTTATGATATACTAAAAGTTAGAAAATAATTAATATTTTCTACTAATAGGGAATTCCCTATATATATTTATAAAATTAAATATAAGGCTAGTATAACTTAAAATATTTATTAATTAAAAAGTACTATAAAACCTTTCTTACAGTATTCCTTATTCTAATTAATAGTATTTATAGTAAAGTACTTATTAATTATTTTAGTAGTGTTAATATATATATTTTCTTTAAAAATCTACTAATTATCTTTAGTAAAGTATCCCTTTTAGTAAATTAAGAAATTAATATAAAGCTTTTTGCCCTTCTTTTAAAAAAATTATATATAATATTTCTAAATTCTTTTAATTTTTTAATAGTTTACTTCTCCTAATTTAGTTAAGTTTATTAGTAGTAATATAGGCTTAACTTTTTTAAAAAAGTCTTTACTTTACTATAATTTCTAAATATAAGCTATAAAAACTATTAAATAAACCTTTAAAGTTAGTAGAAAGTTAAGGTAAAAAGAAAAAGAAGAGATTTACTTTAAAACCCTATATAGTTTAATATACTAAGGAAACTATTTCTTTTTAGGCTTACTTAAGAGCTTATATTCTAAGTATAGCCTAAAGTATACTATATCCTCTATATTAATATTTACTAAATTATACAAAGAGTTATATTTAATTTTTATAAATATAGCTATTATTATAATAATATACTTAGCTTCCCTTTAGTATAACTTTTAAAGCACTAATAAATTAGTATTTTTTAGGGTTTATAATAAATTTATTTAGATTTAAAAAAAGGTTTATTACTATAAATAGCTTATAACTAGGTATAAGTTTATTAAGTAATTAGTTAATTAAAGCTATAGCTATATTATTAAAGTAGTGTTAGAGTGTTAAAAGTATTAAGGGCTAGGGGATATCTAGGTTAGTTATAGTATAATATTATATTATAATAATTATAGTCTAATTTTTACGCTTAGCTATGCTATTAGTTTATAGGTAATATACTATTATTATAAGAAATTTTACTTTTAGCTTATAAAAGAGTATAGTTTAAAGGTTAAAGATAAACTTAGGGTTTTTATTACTAATAATTTCTTATAGTAGTTTTTAATTAGTAAGGTAGAGTCCTTTTAGTAGAAGTTTAGCTTAGATTTCTACTAAATACTTCTTATAGCTAGAAATAAGAATTATTTTCTTATTAAAAAGGTAGTTAACTAAGTAAAGTAAGTTATAAGTAATAAATCCTTTTACTGCCTATATTATATTTTTTAAGCTAGCTTTTAGTATATTTATAATAAAATCTAATAAAATACTATAAAAAGGTATAAGCCTTATTTAAAAGGGTTTTATTTTCCTTAGGGCTTAAGATTAAAGGACTATATTTTCTTTATAAATATTATAGTGTACTATATAGGTATATATTTAGCTACTTATATATAGAAAGTAAACTATAAAAAGCTCTTTAGCTATTCTCCCTACTTTAAAGTAGTAAGTATTATTATAAGTTAGCTAAAGAAGAGCTTTTATATAGTTTTAAAGGATATAGAGTTAGTATAATCCTTCTAAATTATAGTAATAAAAAAGCTTATTATCTTAAAGGTCCTAGCTATCTAAAGGAATTTATAGTTAGTTCTAATTAGCTTAGTGTTACCTCTCTCTATATATAGTAATACCTTTAATAATTTAGCTATACTTTATATTATATTAATACCTTACTATAATAGAATTCTTTAAATCCTTATTTATAATAATAAAGGCTATAGATTTCTCTTTAAAATATATATAAGTATTAAGTTTATTAAAGCTATTATAATTAGCTACTTCTTTATAAATAATATTAACTAGTAAATAAAAGAGTATATTAAGTACTATATTTAAAGTGCTAAGAATATAAATAATATAGATTTTAAATTATAAAAGATAATTAGTAACTTTAATAAGCTTAAAGTTAGCTTTATTAAGATTTGTTATTATAAAAAAGGTATACTTAATAATTCCCTTTACTAGTAAGTAACTAGTAATAATATTTCTAGCTAATATATTAAATTAAGCTATTCTCCTTAGTTTCCTTATCCCCTATATAATTATAGCTACCTCTACCTTTATTAAGCTATATCTTTTCTTAATAGCTAAGGTTAGCTAAAAGAGAAATAAAATAGGATATAGTTTATTACTACTAATATTCTTTCTAAGGATATTAATACTATTCTAATTAACTACTAATTAAAAAGTATATAAGCTAAAACCCTTTTAATATATATTAATCTTAAAGAAAAAAGGCCTCTTAAAGTTATAGTATTAAAGTAAAATCTTAATATATAAAAATTCTTAAATTACTTTAAAAAATATAATTTCCTACTTTAAGGGTATAAAACTTACCTACTAAGCTATATATTTCTATACTTACTTAAATAACTTAATAAGGAGTTAATATTTCTTATAAAGGTTTTAAAGTATTTTAGTCTTTCTATTCTATAAAGGTTTAATATATAAATTAAACTAAAAAACCTTTATATAAAAAAAACTAGCTATTTTAATAAAGGTTTTAAAACTTAAGAGTATAGTAAGTATTTAAAGGTTCTTAAATACCTTAATATAGTTACTAATATTAGTAATACTCTTTATATTTATAATAAAACCTAAGAGCTAAATTAATAAATAGCTAATAAATAACTTCTTAGCTATTATATATAGGCAGTACTTTTTAAGGATTTTAAATATAATTTTAAAGTAAATAAAATATTCTTTAAGAATATTAAAAAAAATTATAATATTATTAATATATACTTATATAAAGGCTTAGTACTTATAGAATTACTTATTTATAAAGCGCTAAGTATATACTAAGGAATTCTTATATCCTTATATTATAATATAGAATACTTTAATTTCTCTTTTAAAGATAATTACTATTTTATTATAGTACTTATATTATATTAGAAGCTAGTTAAAGAAACTAAAGGTATTTAAAAGGGATATTTAATACTTTCTATATATATTCTTTATAATATCCCCTTAGTTAGGTAAAGGGTATATATTTAAAATAATAATACTATTTATAGGTTTTATATTAATTATTACTCTTTCTTTATATTCTTTTTTAGTATTATACTATATAAGGAAATCTAGGTATAAGTATAATGCTTTTTCTTTTACCTTAAGGTAGAATACCTTACTAGCTTTATACTTTTTATTAAAAATTTTATAGAATTTCTTAAAATCCTTTCTACTTAAGTAATATACTTATAAAGGTTTTAGCTAATTTTACTAACTATTAATAAAATTAATATATATTTACTTCTTCTTAAGTATTAGTATTACCTTTTAGTTATAATAAATACTATACTTATTAGTAAGTTTAATAAGTTTTTCTATTGCTATTAGGTTAAGATTTATAATTTTAATACTAAATTCATTTATAATAAATAAAATATTATTTAGGTATATAATACTATATAAAGGGATATTACTATTAACTACCTTAAAGTTAAAGTTATTAGCTATATTCTTAATATTTTTCTTTATTTTAAAGGGAAAAATATTCTTTAGTATTACTAGCTTTTTATAGCTTAATAGAATATTAATATTATAATTATAAAAAGTAAAGAAGTCTTTAATATTATTTATAGTAAAGTAAGAGTTTATAAAGTTTAAATCTTAAAGGTTTCCTAGTCTTTAGTTAGGCTTAATATAAATTAAAAGGTTTATAAAGTTATAAATTAATAAGTATTTTACCTACCTATAATTTATAATACTATTAAAAATCTAGTAGTTTTTTAAGATAAAGTAATAAATGCCTATAGCCTTATATATTATATAGTTTTTCTAAAAAACTAGTATAAATTCTAAGCTATATAGTAATATAGTAATATAGTGTATTATAATAACCCTTTTAGTTAGAACTATATTAGTAAGGTAAAAAATATAGCTAAGTATAGTTATATTATATATAAATTAAAAAATAACCCTAGGGTTAATAAAGTTAATTT